>JANHZU010008094.1:0-12240 GCA_032468055.1 Acrochordus granulatus
AGGCAGTGCAAGACAGGGGGGCCTGGCGTAATGTAGTCCATGGGGTCGCGAAGAGTCGGACACGACTGCGCGACTGACCAACATATTTCCTAATTGAGACAGTTTCCAAATTTATTTATTTAGAATTATCAATTGTTATTCATCCAATAGCACAAGCAAAAGAAAATCAACTTTGCCAAACATGGATAAAAATGTATTTAAGGTTCAGCTTCTTTTTGTTCAACAAAACAAAACCACAATTCAGTAAATTCCTACATTTCCTCTCTCGCTCCTTTCAACTGTGTGATTTTAGGGTTTATAAAACTGATAACTACGACTGTCATTTATGTTGAGTGCTAGACTTTCAAGGGCAGGTTTAGAGGCATCAAATCTCCCAAGAGGCTCAAATCCCAGACTCCACCAATGTTACAACTGAATAATTAAAAATGGCCCAATACTTTCTACTGAGAAACATCAGTTAAATTAAAATAAATATATGTGAAAGGGTATGCAAACTGTCCACCATCAAATGTTCTGTCTATTCTGAAAAAATCTGTTCCAAGGTTGAATTTGGGTGATAGAACACTTATACAGCATTAAAAATGGACCACTTGTCTCCTTTTTCTCAACAGAAAGCTGCTCTTTCCAGCTAATTTCTGCTTCTGTTCTTTTCAAATTCTTCCTTGCCATATAGAATACTAATCCTTTGTTCTCTGATTATTATATTTCACTGGTCAGTATAATGAAAAAGTAACAATCAATAATTTTCAAAATTCTACATCTGGTAGATGATGATGAGTAGAATTACATTTAATAGTACCAACTACATTTAATAGTATCAACCAATGCTTACCACTTCTTTTTGCATCTACTAGTCACGAAATGCAAGCTTTTAGATTATTCAGCTTCTAAAAGTCATAGTACTTGAAGATAAAGAACATGAATCATTGGATGTTCTCATCCTTTGATGATACTATGTTTTAGAAATTTGGTCTCTTTACAGGTTTATTGCACTTGAATGTTTCTGGAAGTTCTTGTGATTGTGAGCACTGATGATTCTTTAAAAATAGCTAAAATTATCTTTGTTCCTCTTGATTTTACCTCTTAGCCACTTGTACTATCATAGCTGAAATGACTGCTCAAGCCACTGCTTCTATGATGTCCCACTCTGAAGACCTTTGTAGAGCAAAACAAAAAATGGGGAAGAAAAAAGACAAGATAGAAAAGCTTCCACTATTGTTCTTTCTTCTGCTTCATGAATAATTTCAGGAAATGGGACACAGGTGAATAAAATGGGGAAGGTGGGAATTACCAGTCTCAATTTGTTTTTTAATACAGCTCTTCAGTGTATTAAGATTATAACTTTCCAGAATACTGAAGCCAATCTTAATTTCAGACATGCTTTTTAGAAATTCTGCTATAGTATCAATAGGATACAATGGAGAACGTTAAGCAACATACTATTTCTTCTAGAAGCTCGATATTTTAACATGCATTTATTTATATACTGCTAAACCTACTAAACACTGGGAAAGATTAATTAGATATTAATCTATTTGCTAATCTCATGTTTCCCAACATTTGTTTTAAAAATCTCATCTATTCAGCTGAAGAAATGTGTGAATTTGAAATTTATTTTAAAATAAGAATACCATCAAACCAACTGAATAAAATTAATATTGATTCTTGTGTTTAGCACTGTTGTTTAAAGATGCTGCAGAAGATTTAAAACGATGAAAAGCAAACACAAAATGTGCTGCTAATGATTTAAAATTGAATGAAAATTCATTACTTCTGAATATATACTGTTCCTCAACTTTGGCAGCTTTAATATTTGTGGATTTCAAGTCCCAAAATTCCTCTGCTAGCATTAAAGTACACAGATTTTAAAAGTGTGGAGAAATACTGTTGTAATTAAATGAGACAGGATATGATGATGTCTTTGTATTTGGGAGAATTATCTTTTATTATCAGCAGTTTTAAATTGATGATTCTTTTTTAAGAAAAGGGTAATACACAATTTCAGTTTAATAGATAATAAGATATTTCTCTCAGTGTCAGAGATCTGTCAGTCGTACATCAGGCTATCGGATATTTGTCAAGCTCTTTCTCCTACACATGATGGATTCCTCCCACACATGATGGTGGGGGAACTTTCAATGTCACTCTTGTCATGGTCAGATCATGCCCTGATGTCTTGAGATTCTCTTATGCCATCCACCTCTGCAAGGAGGTTGGACCTATTCAAGCAGTCCACCTTCAGTGACTGATGGACTTGGAAGGGTTTCAGAGAGAGCTGGGGGATGTCCTGCACAGTCCTTCCAAAATCCTGGTTATGTCCTGGAATCAAAGGGCAGCAGAGGCTCTGGATAGGATTACACCTGTGAGGTCTCTCTCTACCCATTGCACTCGACACTGCCCATGGTTTATGGAGGAGTTGTGGATGCTGAAAATGTAAAGAGATGTCTAGAGCACCGATGGTGGAAGTGAAGGGAAGAATCCAACCAAACACAAGTTAGAACTAATATTAAGGCTTGTCTTGTGGTGATAAGGGTGGCAAAATGTAATTATTTTCCTGTCTTTATTGTGTCAGCAGAGTGTCATTCTTTGGCCCTGTTTAGAGTCACCCAATCCCTTCTTGGAAGGATGGATTTGAGAGATCTTCTATGAGGACATGTAGAGGAATTTGCTGGTGAAAAAAGTTGTTCGAATTCAGTCCCAGTTGGAATCCATGTGTGATGCAGGTCCACTTGAGATGAGTTGTCAAGTTATCTGGGAACAATTCAGTCCTGTTGCCCCTGATGAAGTGGACAGAGTCCTTGATACTGTCAGTGTGACCTCTTGTCAATTAGACCTGTGTCCCTCCTGGTTGGTGAAAGCCAGGACAGTAACTAACAGGTGTGTCCTGGCAGTGATAAATTCTTCATGGCTGCTACTTTGTGATGTTCTGCAGAGCTTGGTACTTTCTCCTCTCCTTTTTAACATTTACATAAAACCACAGGGTGAGATAATCCATTGCCATGATACAAGCATGCTGATGATACTCAGATATATATTTCCATCCCTGGTGATCCAAATGATGCTGTCTCAGCCCTGAGTTGGTGTCTGGAGGCTGTATGGATGGAGGGCAACAGGCTTCAGTTGAACACTGGCAAGACTAAGTGGCTTTGGGTGTCTGGGGGTTCTGGATCTGGGACTTTAACATCTTTAACTCTGGATGGGGTAGCACTGCCCCAGACAGACCCGATGTGCAATCTGGGGGTTCTGCTGGATTCACAACTCCTGCTCAAAGAGCAGGTGGCAGTCACAGCTAGGAGGGCCTTTGTGCAACTTCATGTTGTGTGCCAGTTGTGCCCCTTCCTATACCAGGAGTCTCTTTGCTTAGTCACTCATGCCCTTGTCATCCCTTCATTGGACTACTGAAGTGTGCTCTATGTGGGGCTAACCTTGAAGAGCATCCAGAGGTTGCAGCTGATGCAGAATGTCACTGTGTGGATGATTTTAGGAGCCCATAGAATGGCCCTTGTAACACCTTTATTCCATGAGCTGCTATTGCTGAGGTTGCAATTCAAGGTATTGGTTTTGACATTTAAGGCCCTTCATGACATGGGACCAGGCTGAGGAATCATGTCACCTGATGGGAATGACCCACCCACCAGATCCAGATGAACAGGCCTACTTTGGAACCCGTTAGCCAAGGAATGTTGGCTGGTGGGGTCAAGAGGATGTACCTTTTCTGCTGTGCCTCCTACCCTGTGGAACATCTGACCCCAGAGGTGAGGTCTGTGTCCACCATTGCAGCCTTCTGGAAGGGCCTTAAAACTTGGCTCTGCCAGCTGATTTGGGGCCCCAATGGGGGTACATCATCTTGGAGACGGTTGGTGGTTTAGTACTCACCTTCTTCCCCCATATCTATTTTCTCGCTCTTTCACTCTCTTTCTTGCTGTTTTTTTATTTAATTTTAAAATAGTTTTAATTTGTTTTATATTGTTTTATTGTAAGCTGCCAAGAGCTGTTTTTGAGTTCGGTGGCATATAAATTTAATAAATATATAAATTCTGACATTTCTTTTGCAACTTTATCACATATGCATACTCTAAAAAGCTCATAGACTCTTGCTTTCAGAAGAAGCTTCAGTTTATAAATATTCCAGTAACTGATTGTAAAGCATTTTGAAACAGTAATAGAAAACTTTATTCAATATGACAGTTTAAAAAAATAAAATTTTTGGACACACTTGTCTAAAATACAGTCATCTCTTACATGTGGTTCATGTTCCTGCAGCTGTTATTCCTCTTTGTTGTAAATTATCAATTTATATAGGCTGTTCTCTCTCCAAAATTATTTGTATGCTATTCTATCCTGAATATAAAGGTTATCATCAGAAGAGTTAAAGAGAAGCCTGTTATAAGAGCCAAATACCGCTTCTCTCACCACTGGATCATAACTTGAGTGAAATAATTATTTAAATTTTTCATTTAATTCAAAACTTTGTGGAGGAAGCCTACATATACAGATATTGACTATTTTCTGTTTGTGTTCACTATTTTGTAAAATCTCCTATAATAAATGGAATTATATGCAGTAGTTGCACTGCTTGACAATATAGTTTTGGGTATGGGTCTATCTTTCTATATTCCAAAATATGTTATACATATGTTTCATATTTCTTTTCTCAATTCTGATTATTTAAAGCACATTCTGCCAAAATATTATGATTCTATTTGGAATGTCCACTTTGATAGTCTGGAATAAAGAGGAGTTTATAATAGTGAGGAGGCTTATCTCTTATTTATTTATTTACTTACGTACTTACTTGCTTGATTTATATAGCTGCTCTTCTCATTTTTGCATGACATTAGGCAACTTACAATAAAACAAAATACATAATGTAAAACAAATATATAATATACATATTATAATTAATACACATATGTTATATATACTATAAAAACAAGAATAAAAACATGCAGCAGCTGGGCGCAATCTAATCCATAATCCATATAAGAGAAATGCTCTAATCTGTACCCAGAGGCCCCTACTCAAGCACAAAGACAGATTTTCAAGACCTAAGGAAGGGCCAACTGGGATGGGCAGTCTATTGTTTCATGAAGATGGGCAGCACACACTGCTGATTGTTTTGAAAACTTATGGCAAGTTCACACTTGCCATAATAATTATGAGGCTATAATTTAAAAACATATTTAGAAAAAAATGCTTTTCCTTACACAGATACTTTTTACACAGTATTTTTCCCCCAAAGGAAACCAATTTCATTTTGTATTATTCCTAAAACTCATGTGAATGCAATATTCTGATGATTATCATCATGTATACATCTGACATAATAGAAATTTAAATAGTGTTGATGCCTTCTGGCCCTCAAAGTCTAATTCCTTGGAATAATTCCACTATCTATGTTTAAAAAATAGAGAAAGTCCATTAAGGTCAAGGTAATTCCATTAACTAAATTGTATTAAGTAAGCTATTTCTCCTTACTTCTATTTCCTCTCATTCAGTTCATTTTTTTCATACATAGGTTCTTAATTTCAACTGTCAAAGAGAAAACTGTCTCTAGTATCCAATGTTTCAAATGGAAATGTGTATTTATCTTATAAAGAATAAGGTTTCATGGGTTACTTTTACAACACACGTAACTGTTTGGAACAATATGTTCATAGTTGTTTAAATGCTGATTGAATAATCAGATGCCAAGATCATTATTTCTCTTCTTCACACTGCTCAGATTCAGGCTGACATAGATCATTTCTTGCTCATCTTCTCTAAATATGACTTCTATTTTCTCTAATGTTACTGCTTTGGCAATTGCTGAAATGATGCTGGCTAGTCCCAACCTATCTCAGCAAATTAGAAGCAAAGAATACCATTTTGGACTCCAAATAAGAGCAGTTTAATAGTCAGAAAGAAACATTTCAAGTAGGAAAAAATGGTTAATTAAGAGGCAGATAAAATATGTCAGCACTTATTTAAAAAAATGCAAGGTTCTAACCATGATGTTCATCATTTATTAGATGATTTCTATGCTTCATCCATACTTCCTGCATTACACTCTGCATGGAATACTGAAAACATTATGTGTGAAACTGAGCAAATGTACTGTACAACATTGATTGGAAAAAATAATATGATAAAGTAAATAGGTGTAAGTTATGGAAAGTTTTGCCTGAATATAGAATTGAAGGTGATCATTGTATATGATAATATGAGCAGGATGGGGGTAGTGCATCCATCTTTATTCTCCTTGACCTCTCAGCAGTCTTTGATACCATCAACTATGGTATCATTTTAGGTTGACTGTGCAGGCTGGGGCTGACAGTGCAGTCCTAGACTGGTTTGGCTTCTTTCTCCTAGGCTGGTCCCAAATGGTGTTAATAAGGAGTGAGACGTCCAGTTCTCAGCTGCTCCTTTGTGGCATACTGCAGGGCTGGGTACTTTCTCCTCTCCTTTTTAATACATATCTACATAAAGCCACTGGATGAGATCATCCATCACCATGGAATGAGGTATCACCAGTACAGTGATAATACTCCATCTCCATTCCTGGTGATCCAAGTGATGCTGCCACTGCCTTCTTTTGAGGCCTGGAGGCTATGAGGTTCTGGATAGGCTTTGGTTGAATCTTGACAGAATGATTGGCTTTGCATACCTGGGACTTCAGGATCCAGGACTTTAACAACTTTAACTCTGGATGGGGTAGCACTGCCCGAGACAGACCAGGTGTGCAACTTGGGGATTCTCCTAGATTCAAGATGCGTGCTTGAAGAGCAAGTGGTAGGTGAGTCCTTGTGCAACTTGTGTCGTCTGCCAGTTCTGCCATTTTCTGGACCAGGAGTCTCTGTGCTCAGACACTCATGCTCTAATTATCTCACACTTAGATTACTGCAATGTGCTTTACATGGAGCTACCCTTGAAGACCATTCGGAAACTACAGCTAATGCAGAATGCAGCTGTATGGACAGTTCTTAGGGCCTCTTAGGATGGCCCATGTTTACATCTTTGTTCCATGAACTGTACTAGTTGCCAGTTTGGTTCTGGGTGCAATTCAAGGCATTGATTCTGACCTTTAAAGCCCTTCATGGCATAGGTTCAGGTTACCTGTGGAGCCATCTCATCCCAACAGGAATAGCCCATCCCCACTAGGGCCGGCAGAAGGATCATGCTGTGAACCCCATCAGTCAAAGAGTTCTGGCTAGTGGGGTCCAGAGAAGAGCCTTTTCTGATGTGTCTCCTGTTCTCTGGAACATCTTGCCACTCGTGGTAAGGCCTGTACCCATACTTTTGGCTTTCTGAAAGACCCTGAAGACTGGGCTCTGCCAGTTGGCTTAAGCTCCTTGGGGAGGGATATCATCATGGAGATGGCTAATAGACTAAATTAACTCATTTCCCCCATGCAAGTTTTGCTCCCCTCCTCCCTATCTACTTTAAATTTTAAAATTGTAGATTAATTTTTAATTCTATTATTATTAATTGTTTTTACTTTTTATGGACTGTAAGCTGCCAAGAGTCTCTTTCTATGAGAGCTTTGGCATACAAGTTTAATAAATAAATAAAATGGTAAGAATAATATAGTATGGAAATAAAGCATATGTGGGTATAAGAGAAACAGTGAGCAAATACTTCAACACTGAATAGGTGATAAAATTACCTGAGCAGTAATTTTTCATGGATAAATTTTTGCAGTTATGGTAGAAGCTGGGAATATAAATGTGTGTATATTTAGTTGGTGGAATAAATGGTGAAAAAAATTAAATAGATGAAATAGGGTATCTTAACAGAATGTTTATTAAATATGAGAATGTGGATAGAAACTTATATTTTATTTTTAATTTTCTCAGTTTTCCTTTAGAAACTAACTTCTAACAATAACCTGTGTGATGGATGAAACTGATAAAAAGTGATTGCCTAAAATTGCCCAGTAAGCGTTTGGAGCCAAAGGTTCATTTAGTCTGAATCTCTCCATTCCTAATCCAATATGTTAACCATCATATGAAAATTCTGAATATGATCAATTGCAAGGCTAGAATAGGATGAGAAGTATATGTGTATAAACTGGATTTAGGTCAGACAGTACCTGTTTTGACAATGGTTGTATCCTTTAAACAATGGCAAAAAGAATTGTTTTTATATCTAAATTTATATGGCAAAAATTAAAAAAATATATATGGCAAAAATACTAGATATTTACATATCTAAATTTATATGGCAAAAACTACAAGTTAAATACAAAGATGCAAAGGAAAGAGGAGGATTTATCTGATTTGAAAATGTATTTTGCTGATTGTTTCATCTGGATGAAAGAATGGAGGTTACTGAGAAGCAAGAGACTTATACAGTTAGAGAATCACATCCTGAGGTTTGGAAGGCAGAGATATTTATGGTATGATAAAATTGAAATTGATATAGATTTTAAAAATCATTTTATTATATATACCATATTAAGAATATAGAATACATATAAACCCATTTGTGTCCCAAAACATTTCTATGGATCTCAACTGAAGAAGCACATGATAGAAATTACAGATTAAAATAAATGGTTGACATTACAGAATTCAGTGGAAAATTATCAAGGGGAATTTAAAAAATATCAAGGGAACAAATAATAGCAGAAGGATATAGTTTCAATGGTTTTCCCATTTAGAATTATCTATAAAATGTATAAGATTTAAAATGGATGAAAAGATTTATGCTACGGAGCAAAGTCAGTATTTGAAATACAATTGTGTACTGATGATGAACATGTAATTGGTAAAATAAGTAAACTTTTGTTGAAATTTGAAAACAGAAAGAACAGGTTAAAGAATATGTGATAGTGGACAACAAATTTTGGTTATAATATACAGGTGGATCAATAGGAAAATGTCTGGTTGAAAAGGTTGAAATTTACATTGTCTTATGACTTCAAAGACAATTTTTATAAAATGACATATTGTTGGTACATAACACCAGAGAAATTATCTAGAATGTGTAAAGAGAATTCAAATGTATGTTAAAGATGTGAATACAAAGGGTCATTTTATCATGCTTGGTAGACATATAAAAAAAACAAAAATAAATTCAAATATATACTTTGATACAGAGGATTGCATTCAATCGAAAGCAGAACTTTTCATTTTTGGATTAATGGGTCAACAGTTAGAGAAAAAGCCATGGAAGGTTATTTCAAAATATAATTATTGTGGCAGGATTCCTATATGTACAAAGATAACAAGATTTGGCACTACCACTATCGAGGAATGATTGGCAAAGTGGGCAAATTTTGCTGAAATGGATTACTTGATTTCTTTGATTAGAGAAAATAGTCTACATTTATTGGTAACATGAAGCCTCTTATGGACTTTTTATGGAAAAAGGAAAAAAATGAACTTGTGATTTAAGATTTTGATGATTAGAAGGGATAGATTATGAAAGGAAGAGTACTATGATACAACTTAAGAGAAAGAAATGTTAAAATATATTTGCACTTACAACTGCTGTGAAGAATATTGGAAATCAGTTCTTTATATCTTTTTTCTTTGCTTCCTATTTTTCTTCATGTTTTTTTCTTGTACTTTTTGCATTTTCTTTACGTTTTCTTTTTTCCTCTTTATAATAGTTTGTTAGTTTTTATGTTCTTGTTTTAATAAAAATAAGTAATTAAAAAACTGGATTTGGCTATACTTATTTTTCTTTTTTTATTCATGTCTATACTTTCTTTAATTTATTATCTCTTACTCCATTTCTGCATTTTTAATAATATTGGTTATCCCAAAAGAGAATAGTATGATTAGTGAATATGTATTGATACTGAATGCTTGAGATGAAACTGTTGTCAGTGAAATTTGGTTGTAATGGTGGTACATTGTATGATTCTTAACAGTCCATGAAATGTGATTCAAACAGACCATTCTTGGAACTCAAGATATTAGCAACAATTATCCATGCAATTATCATTGATAGGTTGGACTACTGCAGTGCACTTCACATGAGGCTGCTACTGAAGACTGCTTGGAAGCTTCAATTGATTTAAAATCCTTGTTAAGTGAAACCCCACCAGAATAATGTAACATGAGTATTGCAGAGTCTACACTAATTGCCAGTAGGTTTCCTAGTACAATTTAAAGTGTTCATTTCTATAAAGCCCTGAATGGCTTAGTACCTTGGTATTTTCAAGATGACCTGCTTCTTCTACTACTGATGCATCTGTTTAGGGATTTTGAGAGTTTTTCTAAATATGAGATTTGGAAAAAAAAAATTATTTTCCTCAGTAAGTGCCACTGTGATAGACCAGTCTGCTCTTGGAAATTTCAATAGTATTCTCCCAAAAGACTGTAAGAAATGCAGTTAAATCAGAACTGTTCCAGCTGTTCCACAGATCCATTTGGTAAGAGTGGACAGCATGGGGATTAGTATATATATTCTCGAGGTAGATTCTATAGCTTGATCATGTTTGTCTATATGCAAACCACTGGGAGTTTAATTATAGTTAGCAGGATACTAATAATGCAATAAATATTTGTAATAATCCAAATTTAACAAAAAAGGGGGGTTGATTGATTAATCTCACATTAATAAAACATTCAGTTAGTATACATGGCAACTGATTCATGTGCACTGCAGATATGCAATCAATAATAGCTAAAAGTAAGTATTATGTCATTTCACACAACGAATATTTCTTTGTGAGTGCTGCCAAGCAGCAAGTTTGCCAAATGCCATAGATTGCCAAGAGGGTTGCATGAGAACAACTGAGCAGTGTGCAAACAAACCCAAACTTAGTTGGGCACAGTGAGTCCACCTAAATTCGCAAACTCCTTGCTGTAGAGTTTGTATTACAGAAATAGTTCAGATGTTTTTAATTTTCTACTAGTTTCTTTTTTTTAATAAAAAAAATTCAATGCATTTTATAATCAACTATAAAAAAGGCTTATGCCTTTAGAATACTGGGATTTGTTCTGATGTTTTTTGTATTCTTAGAATTTATTAATGATCATTTACAGCTTCTTCTTAAGAGAATCCAGTTGATTTACAGGTTTTTCCCCATGTAGATGTGATTACTTTTTTTCCTCCTACAACCATACAAAATACTATACACTGAACATTTATTTCATAATTGTACAGGAGAAGACAATTCAGTTTCAAATGTTCCTATTTTTCCTGATCCATTTATTTCTCAAAAACTTTTTAATAAAAAAGCTCTTTGGCCATTATCAAGAGTGTTTTTATTATAAGACTTCAAAGAAGTCTACAAGGAAATCAACACTTTCTGATACGTAATACATAACTGACAGATTGATTATTTGCTTTCAAGTATATGTTGATGTTTGACTACATAGCTTTTTTCCAAAACGATTAAGTCTTCCAATGATGCAGCATCACTGCTTTAATTAAGTTAACCCACCTTGCAGCTGGTCATCATCTTTTCTTTCCCTCCCTTTATTAAGGGAGCTGGAATTTCATATATGTGTCCAAAATGCCCTCTCATGGATCATTGCCTTGTTGTTGCAAGGGGGCTTGTGTGACTCAATGAAGCTGTGAGCTATGCTGTGCAGTGCCACCAAGATGGACAGGTCACAGCAGAGTTCTGACAAAACATGGTCCACTGAAGAAGAAAATGGCAACCCACTCCAGTATCCTTGCCAAGAAAAACCCATGAGCAGTATCAAAAAGCTAAAAAATATGGCTCCAGAAGATGAGCCCACAGGTCAGAAGATGTCCAATATGCTACTGGGGAAGAGCCAAGGGCAATTACAAGTAGGTCTAGAAAGAATGAAGCAGCTGAGCCAAAGCTGAAAGAATGCTCAGCTATGGATGTACCTGGTGGTGAAAGGAAAGTCTGATACAGGAAAGAACAATATTGCAAAGGAATCTGGAATGTAAGATCTATGAATCAAGGTAAGTTGGATTGCATGAGATGGCAAGACTGAACATTGACATCTTGGGAATCTGTGAACTAAAATGGATGGGAATAGGTGATGTTAATTCAGATGATAACTATACTACTTTTGGCAAGAATCCCTTAGAAGAAATGGAGTAGCCCTCATAGTCAATAAAAAAAGTGAGAAAAGCAGTCAGCACTGAGGTACAAAAATGACAGAATCAAAAATGACAGAATCTCAGTCTTGCCATCTCTTGCAATCCAGCTTACCTTGATTCTAGTTCAAATCTAAGTCAAATCATTCAATATCTATCTGTCTGTCTGTCTGTCTGTCTGTCTATCTATCTATCTATCTATCTATCTATCTATCTATCTATCTATCT
>JANHZU010008094.1:30432-41566 GCA_032468055.1 Acrochordus granulatus
TATTTTTATTTATCAGATTTATATGCCGCTGAAATCAAAAACAACTCTCGGCAGCTTACAATACATACTTTTTTTTTAATTCCACACTTATAATACTCCTTTTCTATTGGCCACATACTCACTGCTGAATACCTAGTTTCATTACACTTCACATTACTATTTTATACTGTTCTCTTTAAAGCCGCTGAACCAAGTAAAATTCCTTGCGTGCCTAACCATGTTTGCCCAATAAAGAATTTGAATCTTAATCTAGATTAATTACAAGAAGGGATTCGATCCCCTGCCACGTGACTGGATAATCAAGTGCCTAGAAATAACAGGAGTCAGTAGAAAGATTAGAAGCTTTGTGCAAAGATAGATGGCACAATGGAAGACAAGGTTGCTGGTCAGTGTGATAGGCTGGGAGAGATCAATATCAAGAGAGGACTCTTTCAAGGAGATTCACTTTCACTATTTTTGTTTGTCATCATACTGATTCCTCTGTCAACCATACTCAACACGTCAGACCTATCAAACATCAAAGACATCTGCCAGAGTATCTCCTTTACATAAGCAATTTGAAGTTGAAGCTGAAGAAGCTAAATTGCTCAAAATTCAACAGACAGGCACTTGCCATATAACACTTGAGAGTTTACAATTTACAAGTAAGAAAGACAAAAAGGTCTGGATAGAGGACATGGCAGCACCTGGAGATAGCAGAACAGAAGATAAAATACTGGAGAAAATCACGAAATATAAGACCCTGCAAATTGAAATAGAACAACTGTGGCAAAAGAAAACAAAGGTGGTACAATAGTAATAGGAGCCTTGGGTGCAATCCTAAAATAGCTAGCGTACCTTGAACACCATCAAACATTGACAAATTCACCAACAGTCAATTGTAAAAGGCAGCATTACTTGGAAAAGCCTACATCCTGTGACAATATCATTAACATCAAAGAACAGTATCTGCCTAACCCAGGTCCTTGGGAAAGACTTGCTAGGTGGACAAAAATGCCAAATCCAGTCTAAACACCTGGCTGACAGAGCAACGAACCATTTTAATTATATTTTAAACATGTACTTTTGAGGGAAAATATAGTAGGATCTTCAGGATTTCAGGACTTATAAGGGATAAGGACTTATAAGGGTGGTCACACATAAAACTTTCAAGTTGTCTAAGGAACACTGGGACCTGGGTTATTTTAAAGTTATTTTAAAAAAGAATCTTCTTTGATTCTGTAAAAATTCCTTATTTTGGAAAACTGGACTATATTTTGAAAATAAAGTTTTGGGAGTCAGGATTTATGTTATTCTGGAGTATTTTCTATCACAGTCTTTGATCCAAAACCAAAAAGCAACATGAATATAATATGTATAGATATATAGTATAAACAGGTATATAATATTTAACAAAGGTAAGTGCAACCTTGAGATAAGCTTGACTCCAGAGGTCTATACAGATGCTCCATGCAGTTTTCCTAGAAGTATTGAGAAGTTTTGCCATTACCTCCTTCTGTGATTTTTTTAACTTGCCAGTTTAGTTTACATCCTTGGAATTCCAGGTGGTTTCCCATCCAACATTAATTAGGGTCGTCTCCTTAGCTTTTGAGTGCAGCCAAGATTGAACAGATATTCCCATCCTGCTGAAGCAGTGTTATAACTACAATACTGTTAATGTGGACAAATCAAAAAGTGCATAAATTCAAACTTCTTTTGCCTGATCAAAGTAACACATTTTTTTTTATTTTTTCTAAACTTTTCAATCCAACTGAAAAGTTGATGAAGTTCCTGGAGTCCTGTTTGTCCTCTCCCAAGCTCCCAGAATTAATTTTAGGAAAGTTATTGAAGGAAGGAAAAAGCTCTCTATCACATACAAAGTCTGTCTTTGGATTTAAACCTTTTTTAAAAAAAAACTCAGAATTATTATAATTATTCCTTCAGTCACAGAATATTCAAATTCTAGCTCAATCAGTCTTAAGTCTTGCAACTAGTTGTGTAATGTACTTAGTAATTACACAAAAACCCATAGCATACTGACTGATAAAATGGTATCAGGCTTTATGCTAAAATATTACCTACAATTACTCACCCAGAATTTCCTTAGGATAATATAATAAAGGCAGTGATAGGCAGGTCATTTTAAAAATACTATGACAATAACAGATTTTTATGGAGAAATGATTGGATATGTTTTTACCATAGGCTAATGATTCATTCATATTTCCAAAATGTAGTCTTTGTTTTTATTGTTCTTCATCGCACTCTGAACAAATAAGCATAAATTGTGTTGTACACACTGGACATTCCAAACTTAAATATACATTAATAGGAAAGAATAGGGATATATTTTATTATATATTCAAGACTGCTTGCAAATGAAAAAGCAATTTATGTAATAAATTCCTTTTTTAGTTCTCTCATAAAATTTCACAGTGATCAATTAGAATGAAGACTGAAGTCATTGCTGTATTCTTTAAAACACACTCTGCATTTTTCCTGAAAATTAAAAAAAATGTTATCCTTCTTAAGGATACCCTTCTTTGGGATTCAGTCCAAGCCTCGTTTCTACTTATCAGTAGTCTTCCCACCACCATAAAGGAAGTTTAGAGTAGATTCTTCCTCCCAAAATACAAATGTGTATGAATGAAATAATATCAAAATAGGCTTTTTAAAAATGTCAGAATGAATTACTGAGGGTGAATGTAGCTGCCAATAATACCTATGATGATGCACAAGTAATTTTAACCAGTCATAAATTAGATTATCTTCTTCTATGAACTACTCAACCTGAATATGCTCATGCATACAACTCATCCAATATACAGTACCTGTCAGTTTATATATATTTTATTACTCACATATGATCTTCATAGGTCATAGGATAAAATAATAAATACTGTATATTATTTTTACAATAAGCAATTACATTGGGAAATCAAGCTTTGATAGTTCCAATTTTTATCAGAAACAATTTTACATATTTAAACTGAATAAAGCAAAAATATATACAATTTTAAGAAAGCACTATATATAATGAGATGCAATAATTACAATCCATTTCCTTAATCAAGAAAAGATTAATGACAGAGATATAATTTGGGGAATGGTGTACAGTATTGTACCATTGCAGAATTATACAATTTTTTGGACAGTCACAATTTTTGCAAGATAAAATGGAGTAACTCTCTTTCTTGTAGTGAAAGCCTCTACTAGATCTAGAATTCCATCATCACATGGTTTTTCCCATCATTTGGACATAAACTGGGTATAATTCAATATTTGTATATTTTAGTTGACTCCTTAGAGCAATAGTTTCCCCTCAAATCCTGCTATGCTGCCTTATTGTGGGGGGGTATATCTGGGAGGCATAAGCAAAGAACAGCTGGACTATACACCAAAATTATATACTCCCAGCAGAGTCACCCAAATGTGAAGGTCATCCCAGCTGCCCAGATAAATTGAGCAGGCATTTATATTGGGCAGCACAATATAGGGTTAGGAATTAGATTATTAGGTAATACTGGAGGCAGATGATCATTTTAGTGACAATGGCAAACATATTTCATACCATGCAGGAGCAGGGAATGATAAACCAGTTCTGTACTTTACCATGAAATCCACACGAATAGGTAACATAAAGGAGCACATGGTGGCCCCTCAGATCAAATGGCACTCAATATCTTACTGAGGAAGAGCTGATGATTTCAGAGTACTAGTGCTGTTTATGGTGGAACTAGATTAAAGCCTTTGAATGCCTAGTTATTGCTATGGCAATGAAGGAAAAGAAAAACTAAAGCTGCAAATCCAGTATTATTACATGGGTGCATGGAATATAAGAAACATGAACACAGGAAAGTTCAACACAGCAAAGATAAAAAGAATCAACTGCACATTGACATCTTAGATGTCAGTAAACTGAAATGGACTGGAATACTCAGGACATGAAAAACTTTTATGGTTAAATTCAATCCGAAATTGACTGTACGTGCAAGCAAAATGTGCACCTTGTGATTGGAGATTAGAATGCCAAAATTGAAAACAGTGAGGAAGCAATTGTAGTTTGACTGCATGACTTAGGAAACAAACATGAAGCAGGAGAGCAACTTAACTTTTTCTGCCAAACCAGGGATTTCCTCATTGATAACACCATTTACCAGCAATTGAAATAATGCCTATACGTACAGGCATTACCAGATGGAGAACACCAAAATCAATTTGATTGCATTATTGGTACAAGGAGCTGGAAGAGCTCAATAATAACAGCAAAGATATGACTAAGGGCTGACTGTGGAAAAGATCAGAAACTCCTCATGTGTAATTTCCAAGTCAAGTTACAATGCAACAAGAAAACCAACTTTCTTTCACAACAGAAATCAGAGCACATCCCATCTTTTTCAAGCAGAATGTTTGAAATTGGTATGAAATCCTGAATTCCATTAAGTGGGAACCAGAGGACTGGAATGAAATTGTTCAATTTGGAGAAATCTTTGTCAAGGTAAAAATGAAAGCCAGAAAGATCATCCCAAATACATAAATCAAGAATGAACTTAGTGAAGAATTTCAGAGTTGTTAGAAGAGACAAAAAGCAGAATTACAATGACAACTGCAAATATATCAAGGATAGAAACAAAACATGAAAAACAAGAAATTTTTTATAAAGATCTGTGAACTCAGAAGGAAGTTTTATCCAACCTGGTATACATATACACTTGCCTTTAAATTGCAATTAATAAGTGATCATCTTTGAGTTAAATATTCCTGTATAACTGCCACCCCCCTTATATGGAATTTTTCTAAGACAGATTCTGTGATGAGTTTTTTTTTACACAGTAATCATATAAAATTAATCTCTCAGAGAGATTATTCACAGTAAGAAATAAAGAACTGAAAATAAAATACATTAACCCGGTAAGGAGTAGATATACTAGGGGTATTGTAAAGTTTTAATTATCACCATGAAGTTACTGAGGTATCCAGATGTAATTTTATTAGCATAATCATGAATCTTTATGGGCATGTTGTTGTAAATTACAGCTGCTTGTGTCAACTTGTTTAGTTTCAGGAACCAGGAGATGTCAGTAACGTGCTTGATGGACAAAACCGAAGTCCGAAGAGTTATTGAATTCCTCCATTTGAAGAGTAACAGTGTCCTCCAGATCCATGATGAAATGATAGGTGTTTATTGTAATGAAAGCTCATCATACGAAATTGTGAGGTGGAAAAGGAACTTTCAGATTGGACACATGTCCTTCAAGGAGGAGCTTCAATCTGGGAAACCCCCAATCATGGATGATCTTGACATGGTGAAGAAAGTGGAGGCTCTTGTCCTTGAAGACACATGAATAATCATTGAAGTGATCACAAATGAAGTTGGTCTTAGTCATGGAAGTATGTGGAAAATTATACATGAGCAAGTGTACATATCTAAAGTGTCAGCCTGATGTGTCCCCTGCTTGCTGACTCTATTTCACAAGCAAACTCAATGTGAACTTTTAATGCAGATGTTGACTCTGTTGCAGCAGAATGAAGGGGATTTCTTTGCACATGTCCTAACTATGGATGAAAGCTGGGTCTACCTGTATGATCCAGAGACCAAAGAAATGAGCAAGGAATGGAAACACTTCTCCTCCTTCCCCTCAAAAAGGCAAAGGTGCAACAATCTGCAGGGAAGGTCATGTCCAGTTTTTGGGGACTTACCTTTCAAAGGGTCAGATTATCATCAACACGTACTATTGCAAACTTCTGCAGAAATTGCAACATGCACTGAAGGAAAAATGTTGTGGTATGATCAGCAAAGGTATCCATCTCCTAGCCAACAGTATACCCACTCATTCTACCCAAGCAACTGCTGTGGAAGCTGCAGATGTGGGTATTTTGCCCCATCCCCCCATTCACCTGATCTCACTTCCAGAGACTTCTTTCTCTTCCCTGAAATGAAGAAGCCACTGCAGGGTCAATGATTTGACAACACAGATGATGTCATTCTGGAAGTGGAACAATGGTTCTCGAGGCAATCGTATGACTTCTATAATGACAGCTTGCAGAAGGTCAAGAAATACTGGCAAAAATGTGTGGCTCTACAGGGCAAGTATGTGGAGAAGACTTAAGTTCAAGTTACCAAATTTAATTTTTTATTTCATTCTGTTCATTGTGATAATTAAAACTTTATGACACCCCCTCACATGTGTTGTTTCAGGTAGCATTGTAAGTTATTACACTGTAGTAAAATAAATTTATTTTTATTTATTTTTATCCAATGTTTATTATTTTTATAAACGACTCAAAGCAGCAAACATATTTAACACACCTTCCTCCTCCTATTTTCCCCACAACAGCAAAGCTTTGAGGTGAGTTGAGCTGAAAGACTAGCCCAAGCTCACCCAGCTAGCTTTCATAGCTAAGATGGGATTAGAATTTATAACCACCTGGTTGCTAGTCTATTCTTTAGCTTCATTTCAATGATTTAATTGATTTATTAAATGGATGGAATGATGGACAGATTGTTCAATAGAAATGGAGGTTTTAGAATTCAAAACATACAAGAAAAAATATGGGAAATATCAAATAAATTACCTTACAGTATGTTGCTATATTAAAGCATTCAAAAATTATTCCCTAAAAAGGAATACAATAATTAAAAATACTGGTCATTTTTACATATAATTGAGCTTTCTGCTAATAGTAGAAATAGGCTAGCATAAAAATATGAAGTAATACTGCTATTAGTTGATAGAGAGGGCAGACCATACTCATTCCTGATCTAACATTCTACTTGTAGGCAAGATGTGGTAGGTCTGTTACAGTCCTGCAGAATAGCTAATTGTGTTTAACACTTTAATTGCTTCTGTATTGGCTATGAAGGAAGAATTTGATTTCATTTCAAATTTCATTTCTCATTCCAATAGAGAATTTGATTACTGAAGCACTCTTAATCTGAGAATATCTGTTGTGGATGTGTGTACAGCTTGTTTGTATATGAAGTAATATATTCCAGTTGTTACCTCCATTGGTTTTTCTTTAATGTATTTATATTTCTAATCACTTGGATGAACAAGAATTCCATTTGTGGAAATGGTCTCCAGGGGAATGACCTGGCTTGAAAAGAAGAATGAACAGTTTTGCCCCTCCTTGACATAAATGCTGGCCAAGTAGGAAGTAATTTTTCCAAAGTCATTACAGAAGCAAATTGGTCAGTGGAAATAGATATATTATCAATGAGAAAAACTTAGTATATTTCAAGGGCCCCTGTGTTTATTTGGAACAGTTAAACATTTTTTTTTCATAGACAGCACATCAATATTGTATAATTTAGGTGATAAGGCTGATTCTTCAGTACCCCTATTTGTGTTCATAGTGGAAGAGATTATGAAAGGTGTGCTAACGATATTGTTTCTTAAACTTTAATAATTTATGAACAACTGTCAAATAATAATTGTTCTTTCTGGTAACATTTATAAAAAGTTATGAATCCAAGATTTATTAAAATACTTTCTTTGCTTTTTGTTCCTGGCAGCTTTTTCATCTTCAGTAACCTTTCTTTACACTTGGTTTCAAATATAACATCAGAGAGAGAGGCTTCAAATCCTATTATAAAATTAAAACATTTTAATTTTCTTTTCCAAATCTGAGAAGTTGAAATTTGCACTGTAGACTGAATATCTTTATCGTTAATTGGCTTAGCATCAGAATAATTTGGCTTTTATTGCTATATAAATGCAATCTGGGGAGGAAATGTAATAGACATGATTCTGAATAACTTTCCAGCCAATTTGCCAGGAAGCCATATCGTCATTCAGGAAGAAAAAAAAATTGTGCATTTGCATAAGTGTGGGTTCACCTAAGCATCCCTCCTAGTTTTTCAGTTACAGTTTTAACTTCTTGCTTGCTATCTCAGATTGCACGGAACGCAAGTCGGAATGCTACTGATTCAGCCAACCATACCGTTTTCCAGTGTGTTGTGAGTAGAAAGAACATTGAAACACAACGTTCCATTCCTGGCCATTTCTTCTGTTTTTCCAAGTGATGGCAATACACTATGTTTTGGGAGATCTTTTGTTTTAGTTTTGCTTTTTAAGATTAAGATTTCCTGCCTGAGCTCAAGGGCGGAGCAGGAGCTGCAGAGGAAAGCCCCGGATGTGGATATGAACACCGCCGGTCAGCTCTGGGGGGCAGGATTTAATGTTTAAAAAAATGTTAAAATGTTTTTAAAAATGTTAAAGTATTGACTGTGAGCCACCAAGAGTCCATTATGAGATTGGCGGATATAAATATGATAAATAAATATCATCTAAACTATGATTTTGATTTACATTTCCCAATAATAACTATTTTAGTTCGAGACCCAAGTAACTCACTTCACAGTTTTAATACAGTTTCTATGGTCACACTCCGTTATATGTTTTTGTATAAAAGTTGAAGGGAGTGTATAAACTGTTGAAGGGAGTGAATAATATGAAAGTATCAAAACTCAAGTATATCCATATTTTAAGAAATGATCACACAGCTGTAGAACACTGTTCTACAGTGTTCATACAAATATGAATTTGTACATATGTATTTGTTCCTATATATACAGGTTATAGGCTGCTTCAATCAGATAATCTTTGGGCAGAATAAAATTCCCTAAATCCATAACTTAGATTAAAAACAAACAAAAATAAATATATCATAAATCAAATAATATTTATTAAATTTAGATGTTGCCCATCTCCCTAT
The DNA here is from genome assembly GCA_032468055.1 of Acrochordus granulatus. Lineage (NCBI taxonomy): Eukaryota > Metazoa > Chordata > Lepidosauria > Squamata > Acrochordidae > Acrochordus > Acrochordus granulatus. Next base: position 39,130 of record JANHZU010008094.1, read on the forward strand.
CCAAAATGACCCTAGGTGACTTATATTCAAACTAAGAATATAAAATACAATTCACTATATGCAACATGAGATTTTTTTTTTTTTGAAAAAAAAAACTCACTATAGAGAGTAATTGTCCTTGGAATCTTTTACAGGACCTAAGAATACGGTGCTAGAGAAAATCTATTGGTCACTCCACATACATAATAGGGAGTTAAACCGAGCAACGATTTAACATAAAATTAATTAGCTCCCCTTTGTATTGAAAGAAATGTTCTAAGTATTGAACTCCTATAAATGTTATATGCTGCCTATCAATATGCGTAAAGGCACTGGATAAGGCAATTATAAAGTTAATTATATTTTAAAATAGAACTGTATATGTCAGATGGTAAGTATACATAAAAACTATTGCTGTTTTTATGTATACTAATATAGAGGAGGAGGGATAGTAGAATAATAGAGAAAGAATTGGAGAAGATCACAAAGTATCAAGATCTGAAAACTGAAACTGAAAGATTTTGGCATAAACCAGCTGTAGTGATCCCAGTGGTTATCAGCATACTGGGTGCCATACAAAAAAATATTGGATGGCACTTAAAACATCTGCACACTGTCAATCTGCAAATTTCCATCTGTCAATTGCAAAAGGCCACACTGCTTGGATCCACATGTATACAAGGCCAAGACATCAGGATAACCTATGTTCTTGGGAAGAACTTGATGTGTTGAAGGTCATCAGTAGCTAAAGATCTGGCAGCTGTGACTTCACACTGTTGTAATAATTAATAATAAACAAAGCTATAAAGGATATTGTTTCTGATTTCATGTTATAGGAAAGGATAAATGAATATTGTGAGTGTGAAACATCAACTTGAAGGCTCATTTCAGTTAATTTAGAAAGTACACAGGTAATCTTCCTTAATTTAATTAAATATGACCCTTAAGAGTATAACTAAAACAAATCAGTTTTACTATTTTATCATCTAGAAATTACTGCTACAGTATGTTCTGGTCATTTAAATGCTCAAGAGAAGTGCCACTAACTTAAGGATAAAATTATAAGATTTTTGCTTTGATGAAGAGTTAATTGTTTTAGTTGATTGGCTTGCTTTTAACTTATTACTTTATCATCCTTCAAACGCCCATCATTGCCTCATTAAAATAAACAAGATTTTTAAAGGAGGATTTTTAATACTAGCAAAATAACAATGTCAGGGATTATGAACTATTTCCTCTTTAGAAAGAAAAACAGTGATCAAGTTGTTCTTCATGGAAATAAAAGACTTTACCATCTCAAATTCAAAATTTTGTAGCACTGCCATCATATGACTACTTGTTTTCTTTTTCAGCTTTCATAAAAACATTCTAAACAGGTAAAGATTTCCCCCACAGTCAGGACCGACTCTAGGAGGCGGTGCTCATCTCTGTTTCCTAGCTAAAAAGCCAGCGTTTGTCCGAAGACGCTTCCATGATCACGTGGCTGGCAGGACTATTTGCCATGGTGCACAGATGCTGTTACCTTGCCACCAAAGGTGGTACCTATTGCACTTTTACATGCTATTGAACTGCTAGGTGGCAGGAGCTAGGCAGACAGTGGGAGTTCACCCCGCTCCGCAGCAGCACTTGGGTCTCGAACTCAAGCCACCAATCTTCTGATCAAAAAGCACAGGATCTTAACTGCTCGTGCCATCTATTCTAAAAATATTCTAGGATTTTACAAATTAAAATTATCTGGTGTGATTTATTATGTTTATATTTCTGTGAATATAGTTTATCTGAAATCATTATGTTACGCTGATAGCTTTGTTGCTGCTGAATTGGGAGCTGAACCACCGGCTATCAATATACATGTCTTCTGAGATTAATCTAATCTCCTTTTAAACTATAAGCCATTGGCCCATTGTCTGGCAAGAAAATACCTCAGTGAATTAAAGGACGTGTAAAGAATGGCTTTTCTTTTTTTATCAGTTATGAAGTCTTGCCAAATTGTTTCCTTGGATTTAGATGAATCCAAATGCTAGTATTGTGAGAAGAGAAAGAGAATATTCCATCTATCCATTGCTATATTTATCTGAAAGGAAGACTATCTTGAATTTAAGGCAACCCATGAGAAATAAATATATACATAAATAAAAACAAAATAAACTGGGCAATAAGCAAAGGAGAAAAGCTTCTCAGAAAGAATCCTAGATTCTGTATTTTGTCATCATACGATTGCCTTGTACGAGTGAACCCAGTCCTAGAGATTTTCATATCCCATATAAATGTATCCATGTGCCATATTTCTACATATTTGCCAGAAGTCACACTTCCCAAAATAGCATGGTCAAGACAATCCATATATCAACTATTCTGTATTTCATACTCAAGTTCTTCACATGCAAGTATTCAAACATTCAATCTCCTTTCTTCTGTTATCAGAAACAGCAAAAAAGGGGAAAAAAAACAGTTAACT
>JANHZU010008094.1:58725-71084 GCA_032468055.1 Acrochordus granulatus
GTCAATTATTTGATGCTCAGCCTTTCTTATAGTCCAAATCTCACAGCCATACATTACTACTATAACTTTGACTACACCGACCTTTGTTTGCAAGGTGATGCCTCTGCTTTTTAATCTGCTGTCTAGGTTTGCCACAGCTTTCCTCCCAAGGAGCAAGCGTCTTTTAATTTCAGGGCTGCAGTCATCGTCTGCAGTGGTCTTGGAGCCCAAGAAGATAAAATCTATTACTGCTTCCATTTCTTCCTGTTTTATTTGCCAAGAAGTGATGGGACCAGTTGCCATGATCGTAGTTTTTTTTTTTAATGTTGAGTTTCAAGACAGCTTTCGCACTCTCTCACCTTCATCAAGAGGCCCTGTAGTTCTTCTTCACTTTCTGCCATTAAAGTGGTGTTGTCTGCATATCTGAGGTTGTTGATGTTTCTCCAAGATACCTTCTCTCTGGCTTGTGATTCATCCAGTCTAACATTTTGTATGATGTACTCTGCATACAAGTTAAATAAACAGAGTTGACAGTATAAAGCTTTGTCATACTCCTTTCCCAATCTTGAACCAATCCGTTGTTCCATGTCTGGTTCTAACTGTTGCTTCTTGACCCACATAAATATTTCTCAGGAGACAAGTAAGGTGGTCTGATACTTCCATCTCTTTAAGAATTTGCCACAGTTGGTTGTGACTCACCAATCAAAGGCTTCATTGTAGTCAATGAAACAGAAGTAAATGTTTTCTGGAAGTCCTTTGCTTTCTCCATAATCCAGCAAAAGTTGGCAATTTGATCTCTAGTTCCTCTCCTGTTCAAAATGCAGCTTGTACTTCTGGTAGTTCTTGTCGCATACTGCTGAAGTGTTATTCATAATATCTTGAGCATAACCTTGCTAGCATGTGAAATGAGCAGAATTATACAGTAGTTTGAACATTCTTTGGCATTGTCCTTCTTTGGAATTGGAACAAAAACTGACCTCCAATCCTGTGGCTGTTGTTGACTGTTCCAAATTTGCTGGCATATTGAGTGCAGCACTTCGACAGCATCTTTTAGGAATTAGTTCAGCTGGAATACTGTCATCTCTGCTTTGTTGTTAGGTGTTAATAATGTTTCCTATACCCCACTTGACTTTACACTGCAGGATGCCCAGCTCTAGGTCAGTGATCATATTTAGATCTTTCTCTTCTGTGTATTCTTGCCACTTCTTAATCTCTTCGGCTTCTGTTAGGTCCCTAACATATTTGTCTTTATCATGTTCATCTTTGCACAGAATGTTTCCTTGGTATATCCAATTTTTTTGAAGAGATCGCTAATCTTTCCCAGTCTATTGTTTTCCTCTCTTTCTTTGTATTATTCCTTACTGTTCTCTGGAAATCTGCATTCAGTTGGGTATATCTTTCCCTTTCTCCCTTGCCTTTTGCTTTCTTTCTTTCCTCAGCTATTTGTAAAGCCTCAATGGACAGCCACTTTGATTTCTTGCATTTATTTTTCTTGGGTGTGGTTTTAGTAGATACCTCTTGTACAATGTTATGCACCACTATTCATACTTCTTCAGGCACTCTGTCCACCAGATCTAGTCGCTTAAATGTATTTCTCACCTCCACTGTATATTCATAAGGGATATGATTGAGGTCATACCTGAATGACCTTGTGGTTTTCCATACTTTCTTCAATTTAAGGTCATGATCTGAGCCACAGTCAGCTCCAAGTCTTGTTTTGACTGACTGAATAGAGTTTTTCCATCTTTGGCTGCAAAGAATATAATCAATCTGATTTCAGTGTTGACCATTTGGTGTGTCCATATATAAAGTTGCCTCTTGGCTTCCTGGAAAAGTGTATTTGTTATGACCAGCTTGTTCTCTTGACAAAATTCTGTTAGCCTTTGTCCTGCTTCATTTTGTGTTCCAAGGTCTTTTATTCCGATTATTTTTTGACTTCCTGCTTGAGCATTCCAATCTCCTATGATGAGAATGACATCTTTTTTTGGTATTAGTTCTAGAAGATGTTATAGGCCTTCATAGAATTGGTCAACTTCAGCCTCTTCAGCATTGGTGGTTGGGGTATAGACTTGGATTCCTGTGATATTGAATGGTTTGACTTGGATTCCAACTGAGATCATTCTGTTGATTTTTGAGATTGTATCCCAGTACTGCTTTTCTCACTCTTTTCATTGACTATGATGGCTGCTTCATTTCTTCTAAAAGATTCTTGTCCACATTAGTATACATAGTGGTCATGTGAATTTAATTTGCCCATTCCCTTCCATTTTAGTTCACTGATTTCCAAGATGTTGATATTCAATCTCATGTTTGACCACATCTAGCTTACCTTGATTCATAGATCTTATATCCCAGGTTCCTATGCAATATTTTTCTTCACAGTATTGGACTTTTTGTTCACCTCCAGACAAATCCACATCTGAGCATCCTTTCAGCTTTGGCCCAGCCATTTCACTCTTTCTGAAAATATTTGTAATTCCTTCCAATCTGAAGGGCTCATCTTTTGGAGTCCTATTTTTAGCCTTTTGTTACTGTCATGGGGTTTTCTTGGCAAGGGTACTGGAGTAAGTTGCCATTCCTTTTCACCAGAGGTCCAGGAACCCCAACAACATCTAGTGTGGTCCTTGTTAACCCAGATGATGACCAAGCCAGGTTTTTGTAAATTACATCTCATACTTTTTATGTGTATGCACTCTTTGTGTGGCTCCTTTGATGAGATCTGTCCAGTGTGGTTGATCTCTGGCATAGCTCTCATCTTCTTTGGAGCACACAACCTCCCCATCAATTACAAGATAGTGCCTCACTTTGGGGTTCATCTATCTTGCACTTCTTATAATTTTGTATATAGATATATTATTCTTAATTTTATTTTTGTATTTATTTATCATATTTTTATATATTTAACTCCTTTTTCATGTATGCCACCATGAGTCATTTATTGTGAGTAGGGCAGCAAATAAATCTAATAATTAATAAATAAATAAAATAAATGCATCAGAAGCAGACATCAGAAGCTCTGCAGAAGGGATGCCCTTTCCTTAACCCAGCATTCTGTTCCTCTGCCACAACGTTGCATAAAGCTATCTGAGCTGGGTAATTATTGTGTGCCACAATAATGATTGGTGAGAAGAAAATGGGTGACACCTCTGACTCTCTCTGACTGGGAAGGTCTTGAAAACCTTTAGTGGACACCTCAGGAGTCTGACTGTGAAATACTTCATACTGCAGTTTAGCAATGGTTGGAACTCCAAGCTGTAGCCTATTTACAACAGTTTCAATGGGAAAGGTTCAAAGTGGAAGAATGATGTTGAGAAGCCTTGAAGAAACTCAGGGAATTTGCCAGAAAGTCATTGTGTCCTGAAATGCAGACTCCTCAAGAAGTCTGAGTGCCTAGCCTTAAAGCAGTTTGTTACCATTGTGCCTGAGTCGTGAATCATAAACACCAATAGGACAACTGTATTCAAGCTCTATAACTGGCAGAGGATCCTGAAACTAGAAAAAGGTCCACCAGCTCCCATAAAGAAAAAGTTCCACTTGAGAATAGAACTACTGACTGGCTAAAAAGCATTCAGAAAAACCAGATGGAAAGTCTTATCAAGTGTCATCAATATGCTAAGAATTAAAACTGCTGGATCTTTTAAAAATATCCTTTGCTTTATGTTCCATAGGCACCCTTCAGGCACTACCAAGTTGCCACCAGTGACAAAGCTGTCTTCTAGGCCATTATAATCTTTATACCAGATGTTCATTAATTAATGGTAGCTGTTCAGTTCAGTACAAAAAAAGAGGGACAAACCCTCCTCTTGTAATTTCTTGTTTCAGCCATGTACTAATTCTGATGGTTCTGTCTTATGTAGGATGCATCTGTAAACAGCTTGTGGCAATTAAGATAAATTACTACTTTTGTAAGGGAAGGGTGGGGGAGAAAGAAAATTGAATGTATTTGATGTTGATCACCTTACAATATTTCATTAAGTTTCAGAAACTGTTCTGCTGGGCTTGTCATATTTAAAGCAGAAAATATGCTTCTAGTGTAAGCATAAGAGAAACAATGTATTGGCATATTCTGAAACACAAGCTTCTTGGCATAATTTGCATTGTACAGCAAAGAACCCTAAGGAAAAATATAAAAAAATGCAAATAGTGTAATGTTGGAATTTTGTTAACCAAGCCACATTTTCTCTATTCTGATCAATAACTACATTGTGCAATGAGCATTGTATTAATTACTGCAGTTTGAGATAGTTGGGGAGAGAGAAAAATAGATCAGCTTCATGCTTTGGTGACTTCTTCCCTCTTCATGAAGTTGCTAAAATAATATTGAGGAAATACATGGCTATCACTAAGATCAGCATTCATGTATATGTTCAATTCATCCTACTCTCCCTTCTTGTAATTCATCTGTTCTCATACATATAGAGTAGCTAACAATATTTAAAAAAATACAACCTATTAAAAATAAAACATATTAAGGTAAATATAACAGAAATAACAAAATGGTAATCCAGGAAATTAACATCAAAATACAGACATGGTGACTTCATGGTGCAAGGCAGCCAAAAAAGCAGAGATGGGGGGAAGTTAGGTAGGTGGGTAACTGAAACACAGCATGATAGAAGAAATGTGAAGTCCTCACCTAAAGATAACATGTTCCTTATCTAATGACCACAATGGGACTACCAGAATTCCTATTGCTAAGCAGTATGCTCATGTAATGTTTTGTCTAAGTGATGGAAATTCTGGTCCCAATTAGGATTATTAAGTGAGGGCTATCTTTAATGGCATGATAGAAGAATGGTGAGGAGATTGTGATGTGGTACCCTTTTCCATTTGTGCATATAATTGTACATATGAAAGATTACTTAACCAACTAAAGTAATTTATATAACTTAAATAAGATTAATTCTTTCTTAGAGTATTGTTTACCCCATGAAGAGTAAACATCAGAGCACTTAGAATACCAGATGGTCTCTTTACAAACACAAACTCTTTTCTTGTTCAGGTTCAACTACTTCTTGTTGCATCGAACCCAGATTCTCATAGTCATTTGGTCAAATCATCAACATTATTATCATCAACAGTCATTTATATTAAAGGCCATTGAGAAGTCAAATGAATGATTAAGACAACTGCACATTCCCTGCCCATGTCCATGACAAAAGTTATCTATCAGAATGACAAATGTCATTTTATAAGTATACAGGTGACATTTCACCAAAAACCAATGAGAACATCCAAGAAACCAAACTATCCTTCCCACTATTATTGACTGGAATCATGTAGTTGGGCATTAGGATTAGAATGCTACTGGACCTCTGGCATAGATATATGTGACAAATGGGATTGCATTTTAATTGAGACCTCAATTTGGTTTCCTTCCTTCCTTCCTTCCTTCCTTCCTTCCTTCCTTCCTTCCTTCCTTCCTTCCTTCCTTCCTTCCTTCCTTCCTTCTTTCTTTCTTTCTTTCTTTCTTTCTTTCTTTCTTGAAATTTTTATTTTATTCATTGCCCAGAGTATCTTGGAATAGATAGGTGGCCATATGATAATAAATCTAAATCAGATAAGAAGCGGAACACTCTATCTCCAATTCTCACAGGAAATTCAGAAAGATACCATAGTTATTGATATTAAAGGCCACTGAGAAGTCAAGTTCATGATTAAGACAACTGCACATTCCCTGCCCATGACCTGACAAAAGTTATGTATTAGAGTGACAAATGCCATCTTAGTTCCATGACTGGGCCTGCATCTTGTCTGGAAAGGGATGAGACAATCCATTTCCTTTATGGCACTTTGCAACAAATGCCCCTTAAAAAGCAAAGATTGGAAATTTGATGATAGTAATCAAGTATCTTGTGAGTCCAGAGACTGCCACTTCAGAAATGGGTGCACCAACATCTCTTTAATGGTAGCCAGGACAAGATAAAATCCATTCAAAAGATCATACACTGCCAGACTAAGTTACTCACGTACAGTTGTCTGCCAGAATACAAAGTTCCAGAGTTCATGACAAAGACCACCATATCTACTTCACTGGAGTTATAAAATCAAAATGAATCCCATCTCCAGACACAACTCATAAGAATTAAGGTTTTAACAGATTTGATTGAGTTCATTAGCAAAATGTTGTGCAAAATCATTGCAGTGATTGAGCTATAGATCTCCCTGCTTCTTGTTCCGTAACTTTAAACACAGCTGCTGAATGTTAATAAGGTCAGAAATAAAAATAAATGGGAAAGCTTCACCATCCTTATCACCCCAATATAGGCTCAAATGTGAGCACTGATGCCTACTTAGCTAATTCACTTTTAGACTTCTTTGACCAAAGCTCCAGGCATCTTTTTGCCATTTCAACTCCTGAGGATCCCAGTTAAACCAGAAAGCATTTTGAGATCTGCTAGCAGAAAGAGCCCACTAATGAAGAATCTTGCTTTGAGTTTCCAATAACCTCCTGCTTCCAACATTGGACTAAGCATCAGCTGATCTTCATTTCAGTGAAAAAATATATGAAACTCCTGTTGAAAATGTTCAGGATTCATTAGGTGCCTGAATTGGACCACTATGATTGATCTGCTACTCTCTATGTGACAATGAACTTACTTTAGAGTAAGAAATTATCTCTTGACAGCAAAGAATTCACCGTATCATCCCTCCCCAGATCACCCAGTAAGCACCCAATGCTGACTTTTTCTTTCATTTTCAAGAATATATGAAATACTTTCACTAACAGAAACTAAAAAATGGGTCTTTTGCTTGCAAAAAAGTATCCTTCATAGAGTTACAGTCCTCCAAATGCTCAGGTAAGAAATTTTTGTGGACAAGAAGGTAACTTATTTCTCAAACATCCTAACTGCTAAGTTCCAAGTGTAGCAAAATCATTTCTTTGTATAAACAACTTTAAAATATGTTTAAAATCTTAAAAATTATGTCCATATAACATGTCTTTGTACTTACAGGATTTACACTCCTTGTGCTTACAGTACAAGAACATCTTCATAGATAACTCATTTAGTCCATTCATATGAAAATCCACATTTTATCAACATTTTGAACAAGGAAAACCACTTAAAGTTACCTATTTATAGACCGAGTGTTGTAAAACTAGCATTAACTTCAAGGATGTGAATACATTTTGATTTGATTTTTATTGAAACAGAGAGGAACTTCAGCATCAAAGAGTGCTGTTTTATGTGAATGAATTAGTCAAAGTTAGATGAGAATTGCTTTTCCAAAGTCTGCAATATATGCCGATGCTTAATATGTTATCAGAAAATCATAGGGTTTAAAAGAATTATCTATGCCAGTGATGGCAAATATTTTGGGTTTGGCATATCAAAAATTTGCAAAATGCTTAACTTGATTCTGCTGGCATATCACACACACATTCATACCAAACAAAAGAAAAACAATATATTATCTCCCCTACATCTAGGCCACCTTGAACAGTGGTCCTTGGCGGCAATGCTGACGCTGGGCCTCAAGTAGATGCCCAGGTTCAACTTCAGCCATAGCTCCACTGCTGCCACTCAAAAAGGCTGCCTTGTGCCATCCCCCCAGTACGATAGTATTTTATGTATGAAATCTTTTTAGCCCACCTCACTAGTCTGCCGGGTTTTTTGTTTTAATGGTTTTATTTTATTTTTATGTGTTTTTAATTGTTGTTTTTAGTATTGTTAGCCGCCGAGAGTCTTCGGATTTTGGCGGCATATAAATTTAATCAATAAATAATTTACTTCAATTTTCCTTTTCAGAACTGGAAAATAAATGCCAGACTCAAAGAAGAAAATTTTAACTCTTCCACCCACAAAATTTAATCCTACACAAATTGTATCGGATGCATTATGTATCTGATGAAGTGAGTTGAAGCTCATGAAAGCTTATGCCTTTTAATAAAATGTATTAGATGGAAAAGCTATTAGACTTTTTTTTACCTGTTCTGAAGTCTCAAATTTAAAAGTCACAAAAGAATTGAATTTAGGTAGGGAATTTGTAGAACTTTTGATCCATGAGGCCAAAACTACACACTCAACATAAATATTATTTCAAACTGTAAGAAAACATTGGCATTGTCCTAGTTTTAAAAAAATCCTCCAAGTTTGGTTGCTGTTTTCTTACAAACACTAAGAATAACCAGTCATTGAAAAATTGCTTGGAAGGATTTTCTGCTTGTTTTTAATATTACTTTTGCCCACTACAATCCATTATTATCAGTACTTGTCACTAGTTAATATTTAAGATAAAAGCATTTGTATCCCCTGCCCCAATGACCTACAAAATTTAAAGATTTCTCCTGTCAGTCGAGGCAACTAGAGGGGGCTTGCCAATCTCCCATTCACAGCCAAGGGAGCCAGTTTTCGTCCGAAGCCGCTTCTCTGCTCACGCGGCCAGCACCACTACAGGCCGCGGTGCACGGACGCTGTTACCTTTTCCACCGAAGTGGCACCCATTAACCTACTTGCATTTTACCTGCATTTACGCAGCCTGGACCTGACTGAAGCTGCCGACCTCCTGGCAGCAGCCCAGCGTCTTAACCGCTCGGCCTCCCCGCGAAGCCGATAGCAAGCATATAAAATTGCCGCGCGTATAAATGCAGTAAACAACTGCGAAGTGTTTTATCGTGCTAGCTGTAAAACGCACAATCAAATTAACAGAATTAAGATAGCCAGGTTGGAATGGTTCTGCTCATCAGACCTTAGATTCGGTTCTGGGTCCTCCTCAAAAAGAAGACCACGGCAGGCAACTGCGAAGTTGCACGCCGGCAGTTACCAGCGGTTCGAGCCTGAGTCGGAAGGCTTACGTTTTTTCGGGTTAGACAAGAATAAAAATCAACTAATATATTCAGGCAATACATCATACAATGATACTAGAAAGACACGCTTCTCCGCTGAAAATTAGAAACGGGGAGAAATTACTGAATGAGCCAACCAAATTGAAGCCCATCCTATCTGGGGCTGTTTGTAAAACCTCCAGGCTTTATACGGCAATCGAAAACAGATGCCTTCCGTTTTACCGATTAAACACAGCTTTTCCAGTTGGTATTACTGAGTTATTTCGATTTTATCTTGTAGGTTAAACGGCGAAAGAATGCAATATTTCCCCTAAGCGCCTTTAATTTTGCTCAGCAACCGAGAAACAAAGCAAGGAAGAAAAAGCTCCTCCCCTCAGACTCGAGGAAACCCAAGTCAGACGGAAGGAAGCCGCTGAACTTTTCGGCCTACACAAGGCTCCACCCCTTGCGTAACATTAGCCGAAACAAAATCGTTTCCTTTCGCGCTTCAAATTCTGCGCTTGCGCTTTAACTCCCGCTATTTTATTTCCTTTCTCTCTTGCGCCGTACCCTTCGCCGGCATCTGTACAGTAATTACGCATGCGCTATAACGCCTTGCTGTGAAGCCAACGCCTGTCACATGCGCAGTAGATCGCCGCCTAATTTTGCGCGTGCGTACAAGCGCGCCCCTGCTCGTTTGACCCTGGTAAGCATGCGCAGTTAATAATCTACTCGCCCCTCACGCCTGCGCTGAAGCGTTTTTCTGTCAATTCCCTCACCTTTACAATAGTCCGTTCGTTCTCTTAAGTGATGTGTTGAACGGTTTGTCTCAATTCGTATTTCTTGCTGGCGCGCGGAGGAAAGGAGGTGGATCTGCACGTGATCAGCAATCGCGGCCCCCGTTGGCAATTAAGTGAGAGAGCGGTTGGTTCCGGCTTGGACCAGTTGGGGCTGGTTTTCTCCGCGCAAGCGCAACCTATCCTGGTTAGAGTGCAGGGAAGGGCGATGGCGGCGGACCGCGGTCCTGGAGGAGATCTGTCCGGAATGGTCGCTGAGGCGCGGGAGGAACCTCAAGGCACATCCGGTCCTAGTTCTACGACCGTTTCCTCTCCCCGAAGTGAGTCGCCCTCTACAAGACCGGAGCCCTCGGGTCCAGAAACGGTTCCCAAGAGTGGCGCCGGAGCTGTGGGCAATGGGGGAGCACGACGGTTTCTCTGCGGCGTTGTGGAAGGTAATGGGGGAGATCTCGGAAGCGGGAGGGACCCGGGGCTGGTTATGATATAGAGCGCTGAAAAAGAGAACCCGCCTTTGAATAAAGCGTTGCTCCCCCTCCAGCCGCAGTGCTTTCCTTGCTCTTTGCCTCTTTGTGTAGCGTCTGACTCCGCCCTAGCGGTAAAATCTGACGGTGGGGGAGGTTAATTCGGTTTATTTTCTCCCCAATTTCAGTTCTCGCTTTCTGTGAATTTGTGGGGCAGAAACCCGATAATTAACATAATATCAGGCATGAAATTAAGTCTTTAAAAGCAGAGGCACAGACTGAATCGTTTTTGAAAAGATTTTTTGTATTTTTTAAAAAAATGTTGCAGCAATATCGATCAAATCAATTCGGATTAGATCAGTTCTGATCTAAAATCAAACTTTGTCAGTTTCTGAGGTTCGTGTTGGGCTTGGATGAACACACAAAGTAATATTACAGAAACGTGCACCCAAGCAACAAGAGTCCTCTATCTTTGGATCCCAATTATCTGAGCTGCAAACTTTTGGGGAGTGTTTAGCGGATAGTTTCCATTAGGCTGGAGTGTTATTTGCATCTAATAAATAGATGTTTGAAACAGTTTTGTGCTCACCCCATGGTGGCCTATGAGGCCTGATATAAAATGTTTGATTGATTATATCTGTTCATTTTCAGTACAGTACTGAGCAAAGGCTACCAATAATATATAGGCCTGTTTTAATCAGTTACTAAAATGCTGAGATCTTCTTACTTGTGAATTCTAATACGTTTATGTATATATTATTTTGCCAGTGGTTGTGAAAAAAAATTGTTACCTTAGGTTTTTATATTTTCTATACATTGAAAGAAATAAAATTATTTTTAAAATGACTCAAGCTGCTTTCATTTAATATGTCATTTTTTATTTCAGTGGCATATAAATCTGATAAATAAAAAATAAATATGTGAAATACGTAATTGGTTGTTTTAACATTAAAGGCCCACATATAATTACTGGAATTACTGTTGCCTTAAAAATAGATCATTGCAGACTTAAGAAATATTTTTGCTTAGGAATTGTACCATTTTCTATTATGCAGTAAAAAAAATAGAGCTATGGATATTCAGATCTTGGATGGGTTTTCTTTGTACCCCATAGTAACCATATTGGTTGCAGTTAGATAGTATGTTTTATTGGCTTCTGCTGTAGCTGAATACATTGTATCAGACAGAATATATAAAGATGAAGAATAATATTATGTTCAATCATATATGGAGGAAGATACATCTAGGTAACAATTGCTTTGTACAAACTTCAGGAATAGGATAATATAATTTAAATGATTAGTAGGTATTTCCAGATGTACATAAATATTGCACCAGTCACAGTATATTTCAAGCTATATCAAAAACCCTTATTAACTATTGACATTGTAATATATGTCATTTTATTTGATTGCATGTATGCTAAAATATAGCGAGACAGAAATGCAATATATAAAATCCTTCCTCCTGCTCTTGGAGTTTTAATAAAAAAAATGTCAGATTGATGGTTTTGGCAACCAGAGAGGAGCATAGCAGCTTCCCATGCTGTAGTTGTTGAAGTTTTTGTGCTTGTAACTGTAGAAACTTAAACATACATACACTATTCTGAGTTAGGCTGGTGATGATTTTATGAACATAATGGTGAAAAATAAAATGCAGAACAGATTCACAATGGTCATTGAAAAGGTAGATTAGAAACTGATATTGTTTTGTTGATGAGCTGATGAATATAGAAATAGATATTTCTCCCAGCTTAGAGAGATGGAGTTGTCTCCCTAGCTATTTTGATTGAACATCTTATAGTTAGTGATAGCAATCCTACCTTTTGATATCTGAGATTAGTAGTTGAAAAGAGACTGGTTGAAGTAAACTGTCTCATGGATCCAGTCGGGACCAAATACAGTATCCGAGGAAGCACAATCTCTGGTTTTATCAAGCTTGAATCAAGACTTGTAACAATATGTCAAAAACTTTGACTCATTCTTACTAGCAATTTGAGTGTGGCTACGGTCATTATAATATGCGTTAGAATTTGCACTAGATTTTCAGATAGAATTTATTTAAAACGTTAATTGATTTTTACCCAAATATATTGGGACAAGTCCTACTGTATAGTTTTTATACTGGGAAAGTTAGAGGTTGTTTGTAAGTAATCTTATTAATTTATATGATTAATTCTATAATTTATATAGATTAATTATCCAGTTCATCTTAAACTGTTTAAACTTACTATTAGTGTATTTCTGGGTGTACATTTTTTAGTAATGGAAAAATATATATTTTATTGTGTGTGCAATTTTGCAATACTCTTGGATCTGAGGCTCTTTTGGAAGATCAGGTGGCAGCTGGGGATTC
>JANHZU010008094.1:85633-97424 GCA_032468055.1 Acrochordus granulatus
TTTGATTAAAATTTTTGCTCGTCCTGCGAGTTTCTCGCCCTGTGAGTTACTCGTCTTGTGAGGCACCACTGTATATGAGAGCATTTTCCCTAGTTTTGCTTGATAGAGAGCTGTGAACATTTTCCCCAAAAAGCTCTAAAACGTCAGTGACTTGAAAAGCTAACATCTGGGAACTCTTTGCTTCCACTACAGAAATCAATATGACACTTAGAAAGAAAATTGCTCAATAACATAGACATTTTTTTCTGAAGATTTAATACCAGACATGCTAAATTGGCCAAGAATGGTTATTTTACTCCAAGATGTTTTTTGAAGGACAAGAAGAGACTAGACATCAATGGAAAGTACATGTTGAAGTGTGTCTTCTAAATATTGTCTTTTATGCTGGACTCCAAGCATCTCCTTAGGCATGCAGAAGTTTACATATGCATTTTTACTATTTCACTCTTCTGTATTTAACTGTGGCTTTTCAAGCTGCATGAAAAAGTAATTTATTTCTTCTCTGATTTTCAAAGACGACTAAGCTAACAGCATTAAAGGCTGCTAGCCAAAATAAAAATTTACTTTTTTTTTCTGAATTCTCCCTTTGCTTTTTATTTTATTTGCTAGACATCTCTAAAATTATATAAGATCAGACACAAGATCCATTAGCAACAGAATATTAATACAGGAAACTAGCAAAGTTGAAAAATCCATTTGGGGGAAACAAAACAACAAAATAGAGTCTTTTTAGTTCTACTTTTCTCCTATGCACCTTCCTCTCTCAGTGCTGTATTTGCTGTGATAGTCTTCTGTAAAATGTTTTCATATTTTTAAAGACATTGGATTCACAGGAGAAATAATCTGATCCTGGTAGCTGCTTAATTTTATTAGGTAAAATATATCTAATATATCCTAGTATTGTCCCCCCGCCCCAAAAATGTTGGAGACTTTCTGTAAACAAGAAAGGAAGGAAAGGGATAAAAACTTCTTTCTTTTGGCAACATTAACAGAAAGATTCAAAGGTGCTTGGTCACTGAAGTTTAAGCTGAAAAAAATTGAATCTCACTTTGTGCATAGCAATATTAAGTTTGAGATAAATAGCAAAATATGATTTATGAAAGTCTGACCAATATAGGAAATCAAGGACATCTGATTACTTTCAGTACCAAAATGTTCACTTGCAGGGTTCTGTCTTGGCATACTAAATTGTCATTGCTGTAATTCTTTACATATTTGCCAGAAGCAAGTCTCATTCCCAGATAATTGTATGCCTTTTTATTGCATTCCCAGGTAGAAGGTGTTATACAATTTCAGACTACTGTTGTACTGAATTCAACAGAACTAATTTCCATACCATCTATAATACAATCAAACTCAACATATTTTTTTTAGTGATGTAAATATTTTATAAGGGCATGCAGTGGCGCAAACGGTTAAGACACTGGGCTTGTGGGCCAGAAAATCAGCAGGCTTGAGTTCAAGACCCAAGAGCTGCCACTCAATGGGGTGAACTCCCACTGTCTGCCTAGCTCCTGCCAACCTAGAAGTTTGAAAGCATGTAAAAATGCAAGTAGATAAATAGGTACTACATTTGGTTGGAAAGATAACAGTGTCCATGTGCCTTGGCATGTCATGCCAGCCACATGCCCATGGAAGTGTTTTTTGGACATCCTGGCTCTCTGGCTAGGAAACAGAGATGAGCACCGCCTCCTAGAGTCAGCCACAACTGGCAGGAGAAACCTTTATTTTTTTTAAAAAAATATTTTATATTAATTTTTCCCATTAGATAAAAAAAGATGAAACCAAAATCGTACAAATCAAACCTATGAACAATGCAACAACCAGTACACTGTTATTACAACTATAATTAATACTATTATTACTATTAGGCTTTGGGCAATGACAATAATCTACCCCAAGAGATGCTTCACCTCATTTTCTGGTGGTGCATTGCTATACTAAATTGTCTAGCATTTTAGAGAGGCATAGCCTTTTGCTTTAACAGAATCGTGAAGTGGAACCAGTTGTTATTGACTGACTATCCACTTCAGCAACAGATGTGCTAAAGCCACTTGAAAACAGATGTGATAAAGCCATTTTGCCAGGCAAAACAGTATGCTATTTTGCTTTGCAGTGATGCTTTAGAGAGGTATATGGCTTGAGTATCTGAAAAAAGGAGGCATATCTTTACAGATCTATTATATATTTATAATTACTGAACCTTGCCTATAATCCTGTTTTCAACCATAACCTAAAAAATCTGGGTCCAATGACCAGCCCTAAATTGATGGTTGCGGCTCTCTGTTCCCCATTCCTAAACTCATTATCAAGTACCTATTGGCTTTTTCCCATACTCTGATCTCCAGATGCATGTGGTCAGCTTTTCTCTGTACCGATGTAATCAGCTTCCAGTTCTCAAGAACAGCCTTTGGATGGCAAAACTCTAGTGATGGAACACAGCTGATGGGGTTGTAATGATCAATGGCTCCATCCTATTCTTCCCTTCTTCCAGTCTATCATATTTGTCTGAAAGACACTGCTTGCTGAGGGCCATTGCAACAATGAAAAATTAAAATGTATACTGTACTGATAATGTCCAAACATTTTAGATCAAAAATAAGTGAAATTATTCAAGTTGCTACTGTGTTTTTTTTTAAAGATAATTTTGAGATTTAAAAATTTGTGTAGAGAGTAAGGAAGACCACCTTAAACTGATATCAGCCCCACTTGGTAATCTTCCTTAGATTTTTTTTTTTAATTATTCAATCCAAAGACTTTTATTGGGATTGGGTAAACCTACAATAATTCCCATAAGTAACTGAGACATATTTCTTCAGTATTTGTTCCTATGGGACTCTATTGTAACTGAAACCCAATTTTAATTTACGTATGTATTTGTCTTCATTGTTTTTTTAAATAATACAAATTTCCTGAATAAGGAAAAAACTCTTTACAGAGTGCTAGTTCAAAACAACTCTTTCACAATAATATGACAATTAATAATACTTCCTACTACTTAAGTAAATAATAACTAATTGTTAATACTTACTATTTTTGCTACTATTAATACTTAAATAGCAAAATAGTTGTAGAAGTAAGGGGGAAAACCCTACTGGAAGTGAAAGTCAAACAATTTTCATGTTGCAAGGAAAATTTCATGGACCCTGAGCTCAAATCAAGCAAGTGTGTACCTTTTTGGAATAGCAATAAAAATAGTGGCAGTGGCAGTAGTGGGAATAGTGATAGTAGTATTAACACCAAGGGTGACCACTAATGGGGCATCAGAAAAGTACCATAGCTTAATAGTATAGCATTTTCTTTGCATGAAGAACATTCAGTTTCAAACAGCTCCAGGTACCAGGGAAAGTTCCCCATTTGAAAGCTGGAGCATCACTACAGCATGGATGAGGCAAATTATCCAGAAATGTCCCACTATATCTTTCATAAATTTCAGTCACCATGGCCCTGGTGATAGTAGGTTGTCCCTCTGCTGCAGTAGAGTATCAGGCTTTATGAACTCAGCATAAAGTGGCTCTTATTACATGCAACAGTAATCATTTGAACTTTTTGATTCGAAGTTTGAATGTAAGCTGAAGGTTTTTTTTTCTTTTAGTTTAGGAAGATTCATTTGTTAGAGAAGTCTGAGAAGATTTTAGCATTTAGCACAGTGAAATATACAAACAGAATAAAGATCTTGACCTTTCCAATGTTACATAAAATACAAAAATTCAACAGGACCAATTTTATCAGCTCCACAAGACAAATTCCATTTGCAAAAGTTAGTATTGTAATATTATATTTCTTGTCATATAAGCTGTAATATAGTTGCTGTCAGTTTGTCTTATGTATAATCATAAAGTTTGCATAACACTTTTTCTTAGTTTTTTCAATCTTTATAAGGTAAAAATATTTCTGTGCTATATTTTTTCTAATGTATGAACTTTTGTTTGTAAATTTTCCCAGTCTGTGCATATTTTAAGATAATTGTGTTTAATGTTTGGAATTATGAGAGCATTGGCAAAATCACAAACTGGTTGCACCATACACTCATGAACTGGTCAACACTTAGTAGAAGGCAAATTACCCATATTTCCTATCACTACAATTCATTTCTTTCCTTTTCTTTTGTGCATTTAGTCAATGGACCATTTTTATATGCATGTTAATGAGATTCATGTACAGCTCATGAGAATTCTTATAAATGAAGATGATGCAGGGAAATGACACTTTGCTTTGCATAAAGTCCTTTTTTCTTTTAATTATTTTTTTAAAAAAGAATACATGTAATGCAAGGCAGGAGCTGAGCAGAAACCAAGAAAAGTACCTGCAAGTATAAATTTATTCAGTGACCATGTGTTGAGCAACCCAGCATACAAGGAAACTTAGTCCAAGTTAACCATGAAGTCCATTGAGTGGAGTTTGACTGAGCATCTTCTCTCAATGTAATGTAGTTTGTTATAAAGATGAAAGCACTTTTATATATAGTCATGGATGCCTGAAAAAGAATAGAATATGGATCAAAGTACCAGATATATCCTGGAAACTAATCTCTAGAGACTAGCAACTTGTGGTGGACATCTGTAGAAAAATACTTTATTCCATAAGCAACACACTCATTAATAATTATTTTGCATGCTAATTTATTACTTTGTTTATTGCATATAAACACATAATCAGTAGAATAACAGCTATATTGTATGACATCCATAGTATGCTCAATGTTTTTTAATTATTTTAGAACATCAAGAAGCATATGGTCACTCAAAGTATGCTGTTTGACCACACTGAGTAGAGGAAATACAATATTAGACAACTAATACTGTCAACCATACATAGAAGCAGAAGTAATAGTTTCCTGTTGGGCAAGCTGAGGACATCATTTTTCTTAACCATGCGAAAGGCTCTATATTTATATTTATTTGTACTGGGAATTTCAGAAATGTAATACCATAGTTTGTATGGGGAGGTGAATCTAGTATTCTCTTTGGGGTTGGAGTGAACAGAGGCAAACCATTACAGAGTTATTTATCAATTCTGTATGGAAGGGCCACACAAGTTTGTTTAAGGCAGCATTTGTTTGTTTCTTCCTTAGCAAAATTTAAGAGAGTTGGCAGAATTTTAAGAACAGCTACCTTCAGTTCTGGCTCATGTGAGTGTGCTATAATTGTCTTCAAACCCCCCAGCTCTTGATGAAACTTAGCAAATTGAGTCTGCATCATTTTTACATTATCACCCAGGGATTTCAGGTTTCTCTCACAGGAGTAAAAGAGTAAGATATAGCCACATCTTCATCGACTGGAGGTGAAACTCTCTTTATCTTCTGTTTGTGAGGCATAATTTATTCTGCATTGTGCTCATTTGAAAACAGTATACTTTTATTAAATCTTAAGCCATCCAGTGAGATAACTTACCCTATATCCAGTTCAGATTTAGAAAATTATCTAGAGAAAGGCTAACAAGGCAGCTACTTAAACCTCCATGTCACTGGTTTGACAAAGACATGCAATGAATTTTTAATCTAAAAAAATCCCTATTTCAGAGCACAAGCTTAGGTCACTCTCATCACACATTACTGCTAGCATTTACAGGGAAAGGATGGGAAAGCTGTCAGGTGGGTGCTGATGACAGAGTTAGAGAGTAGAGAGATGTACTTAAAATTCTTCCCAAGAACTGAGAATTGTTTTCAAGTCCATCATTGAAAATGGGCTTTTATGACCTCCAAACATTATTTTGTGGAGCACCTCTAACCATTTCTGCATAATTCTCTACACTTTTTCACAAACCTGTTTTAAAAACAGACCTAAAGAAGCAGTCAAAAAAAAAAAAACCATGTGCAGTGCTCTTTGTCAGGATTTAAAAGTAATGCCTCTGCTCGTTATTACATTCAAATGCTTGTGGATCATTCACCTCTCCCCTTTCTGATTTTGTTTGCTTAGATTTCTTGGCTGAGGTGTAATTCTTCCTTTGACTATTGTAACAAAAGGCTGTTGAAGGGTTCCTGCCATAAATAACTTACATTAGACAACAGCTACAATTCGAGCAACAACAAAATCCTCAAATGCACATTTGCTCTTTTGGTGCAGCACACATAATGAGGAATGGTAATTCGACCACAAATCATTGAGAACGTGTTGAAATTGAGGCAGTTTGGAAGTGCACAGAATAATGTCAGACCTAACGAACTCTGAACATTGGTTTTAAACATGGAGCTGGCCTTCTGGGGTTATTTTGGGGAGGGAGGGACTGCGTCTTGTGCAGGGGAGGGCTGTCACTGGCGGTTCTGCGGAATCTCCCTTCCCATAAACTCCTTCAGAAGAGCAGGAGGACTGTTTAATTGTTCTTGTAAGTGATGGTTTCATTTGGTTATGAGTTTATGAGGCAGCAAATGATTCCTGCTCAGCAAATTTCTCACAGCTATTTATTACTCCAGTTTATCTGGAGGAACGAGAAAAGATAATTGCGCGCAGATGCGACACCATCCGATGAGAAATTGGCACTCCTTTTGTCCGATAGGGTTTCCATGTCCTAATAATAATATTTATTTAGTGTGTCTGATGCCAGTGTCCTGGCAAATATAACTGAGGCAAATTTTCACCTGCTCTAAACGGTCAGATAACGGTACAAAGCTAATAGAGAGTGAAGGAAAGGTCGCTGAACATTTTGTTTCAAAGCAGAGTCATTTTATAAAATGTTTTCTCTTAAAAAACAATCTACATAGTATGAGAAGCTTATATTTAAGGAACAACATGGCATGGGGACACTTCTGCATCATGGTATTGGCTCAGTAGGTACAATGTTTAGCAACAAATGAGAATGGCAGGAAATCCAATAATGAAATAACTACAGAGAAAAAATCTATGTGGTCTATAAGATGGTTCAGGTGATACAAACACACTGGCTATGTTCCAAAGACAACCCTAATCATGACTATTTTATTTTATTAACAAGGTTGAACACTGTTCAAAATGAAGGTTTTATATACAGGCATCTCAGTGTTTTTTTTTTCAAAACAAACAGATTATTTTTTAATTTTTTAATTAATTTTCAATAAAATTACATAAAAAGAATAACAAAATGCAACATATATATATACATAACAAAACACATAAAAACAAATATAACAAGACAATACAATATAAAAAGAAGAAAAAGGGGAGAAGAAGGAGAGGGAAAAAGGAGGAGAAAAAAACAGATTAATGTACTATGTGAAAACCTGCTTTTTCTGTCATTTAGATGGGTGAGTCCTTCAGATGTAGAAAAAAATTTCCATCAGAACACTCAGGGAAAAAAATATGTGGATCATTTGGAATTTTCTTCTTTTATATTTTGGCCAGTGTTGTTCCATGGAACTAAACATTTGTCACACTCCTGAATCATTGCAACATTACTTTCAAGCAGCATCAGGTTTCATTCAAATGAATATGAATTGTGAAACAGCAATTGCTTTAACCTTTTTCGCTGATTCTATACAGTGAAATGCAAATATGAAGTGTCCCTTTGAGAGCTGCTTATCATTTTCAGCAACAATATAGAATCACTCGATTAATCAAAGAGTCTTCGGATTTCGGCGGCATATAAATTTAATAAATAAATGGCTGTTATTCTAGTGTCTAATAATAATAATAGTAATAAGCACTTAGATACAATCCCAAAACAATTGGCACACCACTTGAACATAATCGGAATTTACAAAATCACCATCGACATTTACCAAATCACCACCAAAAGACAGGCTTACATGGAACACCTTACATTCTCTGATGATACCTTTAAAAAAAAGCACAATCAAACAACAACATGCGTCTATCCCAGGCCCTTAGGAAGAACTCAATAGGCGGATAAAAATACCAAATCCAGTCTACAGTAAATATTTGACTGTGCAACCATAATATGGCAACCAACCATGGTTTGCCATAGTGATGCTGGTCACAGAAGACAATATATAGCCAGTCCAGGAACATCTACTTTGGTTGTTAATTAATCTTCAAATAATAATAATTGGTTATGTCCTTCTGTTAAATTAAACATACCAAGAATTAAAAAGCAGTCAGCAAAATATGCTTAGGATTTTTCCCCCTCAAATATCCCACTTCATAATGTTCACATTGGTCAAGATGAATGAAATTAACCCCAATCGTTTCTCAACTACCAATAGATTGGATCATTTACTTCTGCAATGTCAATGTGGTGTCACTATTATATATAATTTAATTAGTACACTGAAGGTAAAATTCAAGAACACTCCTTTGCAGCGCTAGTCATCAAAGCAATTGCCTACTTTACTTTGAAAGATTTGAAATAGAAGCAATCAGACTTGAAATGGAGAAAATAGCAGTCATGGAGAAAAAAAGAGAGAGAGGAGAAGAAATGTAAGTTAAACATTAGCCTGTGGCTTACTCTTAAATCTGATGAACAGATGTATGTTGAACTTAATGAAACTCCTGCTAGTGGAGCAGTGGAAAGTCATGTACTGTATGTTAACAAGAGAGTTTTCAATTAAATGGGCACAAGTAACCTTTTGAAATTTACTCTCCACTAAATTTATGTGGATGATTTCTTCAAATCTGTCCAGAGGCAAGAGACTTCTGTTTAGCAGAGGTAGTGGTATTGCTGTTGAGAAACTCCAATGAAAATAATTTTTATCAGGCCTTCCTTTTAGATTGAAAGGCAGCACAGTGATATATTAAATCAAATCACCACTTATTTAAATAAATACAAAGCTATACTTGTTCCATCTAGAACATTTAACCAAAATTTTGTGAAATTCTAATTTTCTTTTATTAAATAAAAAAAATAGTAAGATTTTTCTGCTAGCGTGATTTTCAGTGCAAGAAATATATTTGCCATAATCAGTATGTCGTTTTGCTTGATCATATGCTCATCTACCCCATTTTCCCATCTTCTGGTACTATAATTTATAGTTTCCCAAAATCACAGTGAAATGCCATGCTATTTGGAAAGTTTGGTAGTTGCCACTTCAACATAACTGGAAGTCTGGGGAGAAAAGACATACACCTTTAATAGAAATGATGGAGGAAGTTTTGAATTCTAATTAAAATTGCTATAATCCATTGTTAATATGTGATCACAACAAGTATTGTTCAGATTTCCCAAAAAACATGATGCAATTCTTAATTCAAACTATTTTCAAACTGAAATGTAAAATTGTATTCAATATGTAGCCTGAAAAAAACCTATAGAAGTATATTTATTAAGATTTTTTAGTCCTTTGATTTATATCATGCCTATCTACAGGGGTTCACAATCACTTATATGAAAATCCCCCTTCATTTTATTCTTAAAACAATCCATGAAGTAAGCTGGACTGAGGGAAAGACTGATTGGCCTAAAGTGATTCAGTGAAGTCCTGTAGCTAGGAATGAACATGAACCTGGCTTTCCTCAATCTCAGACCAGCAATGTAAGCACTATACCACTCTGGCTTAGGCAAATTCATTTTAAAAAATAACAGCTGAATAGCCTGATGGAATGAAATTAATTTTGTTATACAGGAACTGAGATCCAATGAGATGCCCTTTAATGATCATTCAAAAGGTTTAATGTCTTACACCTTGCCTATATAGAGGGTTAATTGCAGTCTCCAGAGAAGTAGTCAAATTTTATACAGTGAGCAATACAAGTCACTGAGATTTAACAACAATAAAGCTTTACTGGGTTGATCATTTCTCAAAAGAAAGAAAAAATTCAAATACACATTCGCTTGCTCGTACCAATTTACATACCTCTGCTCATGGTCGAGTTGGCCCAGCTCAGTCTGGTTTGGATAAGGCAGCTAAAGAGCATGAGTGGAGAGATCAGAATGGAGTCTTCTGACAGAACTCTGTCCTTTTATCCTTTGCCAGCTGTGTTCTTCATACATTCCTTTCCATATCACCTCAGGCTGACCTTTTAAGTTGCAGTGGTCAATGTGAGTTATTGCATGGAAGTCAACTGTTAACGCACTTACAATTGGCTGCTCTTAGCACTGGTTGCTGTCCATCAGTCTCTTTGATCTGATCTTAATTGCTTCCCAGGTCTGTGCATTAGTATGTGTCCTTAGCATGTACCCAGCTGCAGATCACACTGTTCCATTCCCAGCTACAACAAAGTTGTTTTCTTTCCATATTTCATCTATTAGTTCAACTATTCCTATAAACAAGCACTCCAAGTTCAAGGAAAGGTAAAATGAATTTGATTCAACCAAGTTTATAACAGACTTTAAAACAACTTATGTTCAAAAACAGTCTGACAAATTCCATGTTTCCCCTATTTGAGAATTTGGGAATTCGGGATTTATAGATTTAAAAAATGGATATTCCATATTCAGAGCATCTTATAACTTTGTAGTTATAAATTTTCTTTAATGTTTTATTATGGCTCAAACTTCCTAATTTCATCTGTTTTTCTTATAGGAAGAATAAAGGTGGAAGAACTCTAGCAATATAATTCATCCAAAAGCATTGGAAAATTTATGTCTTAAATCTTTGCAAAGGAAACCAGTGGGATTTAACATACTGCTTAGCTGTGTCTGGATGGCACCCTAGAAACAGCTTGTTTCAGGTTTGTACAGCTTAATTCTCTGACATTGTTTTCATCAATTTAGCCACAAAAAGTGTTTAAAAAGCAGTTTGGAAGTGCAGTTTCAGTCAAAACTTTGGGTTGAAAAACCTTTTGTCTGTTGAGTTGGATGTAAATGTTTAAGAGCAGGTATCCATCCTCTCCCACTGATCTTCTAGTCAACATGGTAGCCTCACTCACCTCATTTCCTACTTCCATTTAAATGAAAAAAAAAAGATGCAACACTATACCAAAAGGCTTGGGAGTAGTACTGTGGGACATTTATACACATGTTACAATTTGTATGTGAGTATTATTCCTCAAATATCAGAAATTGTTGCAAATCTGGTCTGGAAAAATTTGAATGACACAAGGAATATAACTTTAACTTCCACCTATGTGTCATCCATATTTTTGCATCTCAGATATGATAGCTCCACAAAGCAATATTGTGGATGTAGTGCCCCTCCATTTTATTTTTGGAAGGCATTGAAGTATACGGAAGTGTATCAACTAAGTCTTTTGTTTTCCTTAACAAAGAGAAAATAAATAAATAATCTTAAAGAGAAAATTATTTATTCCATGTTCCATTGGAAAGAAAAGGTAGATCTAATTTTAGTAATTGATCTCTGAATCATTTGCAGAAATGATCAACAGGAATGTCTGAATCTTTAACAATAGATGAAGCAAAAATATCTTCAGAAGTGTATTGATACTTATGAGATATTCACTACAATATTTATTATTTAACATAACATTCTTGATGGCAAATAGATCAAAAGTGTTGTATTAAGTAATAAATATAGTGAGTTGTGAGTAAATACATATTGTTATATTTCTTATTGTATAGTAAAATTTATATGAATATAATGAATAGATATTTGCATTATACTAGTCTTAACATAGGCCAATGGGTTTTTACAAACCAAATGGTGATAGTACATTTATTCATCACCTTCTGGTAGTAATTTGATCTTAAGATCTACCATTTAGTACTAATTCTGGAAACTTACAGACCAGTCTAAATAAATATTATCATCCATATTATGGAAATGAGGATTACAGAATTTATTAACAATATTCAGATTTGGTTGGAAAACTCAAAAACAAGAGATATTTTGGGTATCTTTTTATAAAATCTTAAGAATCCCCCCCCCCAGTGAGGCACCACCTTGTTGTGGTTGGGGGGCTTGTGTGCTCTGAAGAAGATGAAAGCTCTGCCAGAGGTTCAACCATACTGGACAGGTCTCATC
>JANHZU010008094.1:150362-166561 GCA_032468055.1 Acrochordus granulatus
TGCAGTCCAAGGGACTCTCAAGAGTCTTCTCCAGCACCACAATTTGAAGGCAACAGTTCTTTGGCACTCAGCCTTCCTTATGGTCCAACTCTAACAGCCAGCTATGGAAAACCATAGCTTTGACTATATGGACTTTTGTCGGCAAGGGGATGTCTCTGTTTTTTTAAGATGTTGTCTAGGTTTGCCATAGCTTTCCTCCCAAGGAGCAAGCATCTTTTAATTTCAGGGCTGCAGTCACCCTCTGCAGTAATCTTGGAGCAGTTAAACTCTGCAGTAATCTTGGAGAAGTTAAAATTTGTCACCGCTGCCATTTCTTCCCCTTCTATTTGCCATGAAGTGATGGGACCAGTTGCCATGATCTTAGTTTTTTGAATGATGAGTTTCAAACCAACTTTTACACTCTCCTCTTTCACCCTCATCAAGAAGCTCTTTAGTTCCTCTTCACTTTCTCTTATGAGAGTGGTATCATCAGCATATCTGAGGTTGTTGATATTCCTGGCAATCTTAATTTTGGTTGTGATTCATTCAGCCTGGCATTTCACATGATGTACTCTGCACAGAAGTTAAATAAGCAGGGTGACAATATATAGCCTTGTTGTAATCCTTTCCCAATTTTTAACCAATCCATTGTTCCATGTCCAGTTTAAACTGTTGCATCTTGACGAGCCATACAGTCTTCATAGGAGTCTGGGACTCCTGTCTCTTGTAGAATGTGCCACAGTTTGTTGTGATCCACACAATCAAAGGCTTTAGTGTTGTCAATAAAACAGAAGTAGATGTTTTTCTGGAACTCCCTTGCTTTTTGCATGAGTTAGATGGTTTTAGTAGCTACAATTTGTACAATGTTACGCACCTCTGTCCATAGTTCTTCAGGCACTCTGTCTATCAGATCTAATCCCTTACATCTATTCCTCAGCTCCACTGTATATTCATAAGGGATATCTCTTTAGGTCTCACCTAAATGACATACTGGTTTTTCCTACTTTCTTCAATTGAAATCTGAATTTTGCAATAGAAGCTTGTTATCTGAGCCACAGTCAGGTCCAGGTCTTGTTTTTACTGACTATATAGAGCAGTAAAAACAAGAGCAGTATCTTTGACTGCAAAAAATACAATTGTTCTGATTTGGTGTTGACCATCTGGTGATGTTCATGTGTAGAGTCACCTTTTGGTTTGTTGGAAAAGAGTGTTTGCTATGATCAGCTTGTTCTCTTGACAAAACTCTGTTAGCCTTTGCCCTGCTTCACTTTGTACTCCAAGGCCAAATTTGCCTGTAATTCCTGTTAACTGTTGGCTTTCTACTTTAGCATTCCAATCCTCTATGATGAAAAGGACATCCTTTTTTGGTGTGAGCTCTAAAAGGTATTGTAGGTCTTCATAGAACTGGTCAACTTCAGCCTCTTTGGCATCGGTGAAGGAAAGGTTTGCCTTGGATTCAAACTGAGATCACTCTGTCGTTTTGGAGATTGTATCCCAGTACTGCTTTTCCCACTCTTTTATTATGATGGCTACTCCATTTCTTCTAAGGGATTCTTGTCCACAGTAATAGATATGGTGGTTATCTGAATTAAATTCACACATTCCTGTTCATTTTAGTTCACTGGTTCTCAAGATGTAGCTTGAGAATGATGTACCTGCTCAATCTTGCCATCTCATGTTTGACCACATCCAGCTTATCTTGATTCATAGATCTGACATTCCAGGTTTTTATGCACTATTGTTCTGTACAACACTGGACTTCCCTTTTATCCACAATTGAGCATCCTTTTGGCTTTGGCCCAGCCATTTCACTCTTTCTGAAGCTACTTGTAATTCTTTCTGATCTGAGAGGCTCATTTTCGGGCATCCTATCTTTTAGCCTTTTGTTACTGTCCATGGGGTTTTCTTGGCAAGGATACTAGAGTGGAAATGGGTTGTCATTTCCTTTTCCAGTGGAGTCCTGTAGCCCAATTTTCACCAGATGTCCAGGAACCCCAACAACATCTACCATGGTCCTTGTTAACACATAAGCCAGTATGAGTTTCTATAAATTTTATCACGTATTTTTAATGGGAGGGTTGGCCGAGTTAAAGATTTGTATATTCTTGGTAGAACCTGTTTCCCATATGAATTTGTAGATCTTTACTGAGGCAGGATGTTCACAACACTATTGGCTAATCTATCCATCCTATTCTGTATCCTGGGGAAAGATGTCTGGAGTTTGAGCCATTGCCAGTTTGATTCAAGAGTTTGCATGCCTATAGTTGCAAAACCGTTTTTGCTCTCAAGAGCTTGGCTCCATTGCTTGAACCAGCCCTTAGTTCTCCCACCTAAGCTTCTAGCATTGAGGCATATAACAACAGAAATTAGTCCCTGCTCTTTAGGATCAATATCAATGTAGCAGGGATAAATAATGTAACTTTATGTTTAAAAAATGACATAAAAAGCCATCTTGTTGCTTTAAGTAGTTACATATAAACATTCAACAACAAAGTATATAAAAACAGAGCACTCTGCAAATTTCAGACAATTTCTCAAGAGACTTTCCAAAGGGAAGTGCACACAGGACAAAATGAAATTTTTAACAGGTCACAATCACGGAACTTACAAAAATATACATCAAAGACAATATATATCAGGGATGATAAAGTAGACTTAAATGTACTCAGTCAAATGAAGTAGAACATTCTATGCTTAATTCTAGATTTCTGGCTAAACTTGTTGATTCCTTAGAGATGGATTTTCTGAAGCAAAGATTCCTATTTGTTTGTTTTTGCCTAAATCTCCCAGATTCTAAGAAATTTGCAATGTTTAATTATTATAAATTCAGGAACAATATTGTCTTTACTCCTTTTCCTGCCTTGGTGTCTTCTTTCTGCTGGACAGAAATCAGAAAATGAACAGAAAGAAGAAAAACGTGGGGTTTTTTTGTCTACAGAACAAGAGGTACTAGAGGAATCCTCTTTTTCTATAGGCTCAGGTAAGCCTCAGACCAATTCACACAGATATTTCCACTGATTCCTTTGTACATGTCTCATAATACTCTTAGCAATACAAACTATACAGAATTGTCTCTTTTCTTCATCTTCAGTTACATCAGTATGGATGTCCAAAGCCAAAGTGGTGAGTATGCACCTGAAAGGAAAAGCTGGGGAAATGAGTATTAGCAGAGCTGAATGTAAGGCATTGTCAAGGTGTGGTTGGGAAGAGATAGAAGAGAAACATGGATATTCCATTGGGCAACCCAAATATTCTGGGATGCATGAGGAAATGATGAAGTGTTAGAAGATGGATTCTTAATCTCCAGTAAAATAAATTAGAAAAGGCCTGGTCTGTATGACCAAGTATACTTGGTGTTTAATAATAATAATTAATGCTACCAAAGACAGAATGGATTGTACCAAAAATGCTGCCCTTATGTAAGAAATGGACAACATGTCCATGATAGCCTACAATTGACAGTAGGAGATAGATAGACCCTAAATATGACAGCATCAGCATCAAATGACCAGTGAACCAGGCCAATATGGCCAAAATTGTTAATGAGGGAAAGCACCATTTTAAAATCAGAACGGCTAATGACAACATTCAGAAAGCCCTGAAAATATGCAAAAAGAAAAAGAAAAAACGGTTACATTTGTATAAGTAGCAGAGGAGAGCGTAGAGACTCTCAGGACACAGGAAATTGTCATGACTGGATAGAAGATTCCATTTAATTTTCCATTAGGACTATTACATCTTTGAGGGGGTATATCCCTTTGAAGAAGCTTGTGTGAAGCACACCCCTCCCCTGGAGCTGCTTCAGAAGCAACATAGCTCTGTCCCTTTTACAAATGAAGCAGCTGTGTTGCTTTACTTGGCACTACTCCAAGGTTCCTCTAATGCTTTCAACTCTTACAATAGCTCCAATAGAGTAGGAGAAAATGCCAAATACCTCACTGAAGTACAATGCATCACCTGTTCACCCTGAATAAGCATATTGTAAAGCCTTTGCTGCATGAAGCATGTTGCTGAAGCAAATCAAAGCTGCTCCCATGGGTCTATGTTCCCTGTCACTTTGAAACATGCTCTGCATTTAAGGAGGGGAATGAGTGAAACCACTCTGAAGGATCATTCACATAGGGAATGTTCAAGCATAAGATCTCATTGCCTATCACTGCAAAGCTATAATCCTCAGTTCTCAGAAGAAATCACATAATAATAATTGTGAATAGGTTTTTCAGGTTTTGGTAAGGCACAGTAGATACACTATAAAGATTGCAAAAGCTTGTGTGTGTCCTTCTCCATTTGATTATTCCTTAGAAATATGTAGTTTCTTAAAATTAGGGGTATTTCCTTGATCTCTCCCCCCTCATACACTTTTACTGTACATTGGGTAACTAATAGCCTATGTTCTCAAAGATGGGAGTGGCAGAAGAATCCTGCAGAAGTTCTCCCCAAATTTTAATGTGGCAAACATGGAAAAGGATTAAATACATATGGAATAAGTCTATTAACTACGTGATTAATTAAATGTGAATTTAGTTCCTTTTAAAGGATTCATTAACATAAATCCATTTTGTTGTTTTGTTTTGTCCTGACCTTCCTACTATTGTGTCCTGGTCCTTTCTTTTTTCAGTGTGTTCCAGCATACCATTCAAAAACATTATCCTCATCCCCCAAAATGTTGCATACTTCTGACCTTTGGCATTCCCTTCAGGCCACCAAGAATATGATCTGTCTCTAAAAATATATGATCTCCACTTAGCAGAATTTATTACACTCTGCTGTTGCCTGAAGCCTTTTTCAATATGGTTGCGCTTGACAAGAGTACATTCATTATCTTATCATAAATGTAGGCTCGTGGATTTCAAATAGGCACAGCAAGCTTGAGCATTCACTGAAGCAGTTCATCCATTCAAGGGAAATGCCACATCATTAACTGAAACTAGTGTCAGGCAATTATGACATTCCAGCCAGGAAAACACTTGCTGAAAAGCATAACAAATGCTTTAAACCTTACTGCATTTTGGAACTGTCTAGGAGACAGCCTGACCTGGCTTTCATAAAATTTGGGAACATTCAAACGAATCTGTAACAAATACAATGAAACAAATCAATTTAAAAAGATACATAGTGGTAAATCTGCCCATGAGTTGTTATGAGGTGAGGTAAAAACAACCTCTTTCATGAAAGTGGAGCACTGTAAACTTTTCATGTGAAGTAGTGAAATATTTGCTATAGTTATGTACTGTATATGTGTGATTTTAAACTAACAAGCCATTTTCTCTATGGCCTGGAAGTTTATCCCAACAGTAAATGTATAAATTAAAGGACCAGATTGCAACATTATTATAAACCCTACAGAGCCTTGGAGGCTCTGTCAACTGAACCAACCATCTTGTCATTGAAGACCAAGTGACTGGCAAATGGAATCATTTCAGTCGTTGGTTGTCACATATGTGGAACTTGCATCCGTCAAACCTATTCTCTGCAGCCAAACTGTGTGTGTGAAACAAATATTTTTAAGATGGACTGAGATACTCACACACACGCATGCTAGCCCCACTCCACGAATTCCTTCGTGATAGCCAGGTGCTCCTTAATCATCTCTTTACTTACTTTGCCTTGCAACTTCTTCTTTCCATCAAAGTTCGATATCATACTGTTTGAGGGAAAATAAGAATTGAGGAGCAGACCGATGCAGCATCCCAATGTTAACCCAAATTCTGGTGCTTGGCGTATATTCACAATGGAGGCAGCATGATCACCATTTGTGATCTTAATCGGATTCCAATGGGGATTTGCTTAATGACTGTGTGATTCACTTAACAGCAATGGGAAAAAGGTCATAAAATTGGAAGGAATTTACTTCACAATCTTGCTTTGCAACAGAAATTCTGGGCCCAATTGTGATTGTAAGTCAAGGACAATCTGCATTATTCCCAATCCTGGTACTTCTCCTTTCCTGACAGGATACAGTTTAAAAACTTCCAGTTAAGGGTTTCATGTTGCCTTCAAAATGCATACCTTCTGGCTACTGTGAGGTGCAGCCCATCTTTTGTGAACAAAACCTCTTTATGAAAACGTGTTACATGTTTGAAGAACTCAAACCATTCCCATTGGGTTGGCATAAATCAACTGTTTGCTTCCAATTTCTTTCTTCTGGGCCATCTCCTTCAACAGGAAAGAGAAAAAAATAACATCTCTTGTGTCCCAGCTCCTTTACCTTCCTGCCCAGCTCTTTGTAGTTCCCGTCATTATATTTAAGATTTTTCTATCTCCTTTGTTCTCATAGGATATCACAATGGATAACCAAAATACAGTTAAGAGAGGAATGGAAGAGCTTTTATTTATTTATTTTTAAAAAAATAACATTTAAAGTGGATTACAATATCATTGCTTTGAGAAATCAAGTCAATGTATTATTTTTTTCAAAAAGATGAAGGAGGTGATGGAAAACAAATTGAAGTCCATAATATTTAATTGATTTGTGGATAGCTATTTATGTCAACAAATATGCGGCTGTTGTGTTTTAAACCAAAGTCCAAAAAATATTTCTGCCCTAGAGTGAGTCTACCATAAATATTTGAAGAACAAAGTATCCTTTGGAACTTAAGCAATTCAGAATTACAAATTTAATTTTCTAAATTTGTATAAAAATCTGGTTTGTCTAGTTTATTCTCACATTACTAAATATCAGGGTTGATTCCTTCTCAGTACGTTAAAGCTTGATTCTGCAAACATCCTATATTCAACATATGCTATAAAAATAAAAGGATTAATAAAACATAGAATATTCCTTGCAGTGTATTTAGTTATTCATTTATTAATTTACATAGCTATTCATCTCACAAAAAGTGACTCTGGGTTTTAGCTGTAGACCTACGGGGATAAAACAATGAATGCATCTTATCAGATCTCCAACACTGACAGTCAAATCTGGTTATGAGAGGTACATAAATGAAGCCAACATTTCCCCTTGACACTTTCTGGATGGAAATGGATGATAGACTATTTGGTAAATGGATGACAGACCACTTGGAAATCTCGTGCCCTATGGCCACAATGCTGGAATGTGAATTGCAATAACACAGCCCTGTTTACCATCTGGTGGGATTTCACTGTAGTCCCAGTGTTTAAGACAGAGGTTGATGGGATGTGCTTTATTTTTTATTTGTTCACCTAAGTGAAAATCAGGGGTAACCACAAAATCTTGTTGAATAGCTTTCTTCCATATTTGAAATTTTGCTCTCTGGTCTTGTGGTCTTTGCTCATTCTGGTACCTCTTTTTTAAGAAAAGCATAATGCTCTAAAGGTGATAGTGGTTAAAAATAACATCTGATATAGCTAAGTAAGGGAAATGTTGGAACTTATATGCCTTTAGAGCACTTCACAAAAGTGAACTAATTAACATTCTAATTACTCCATTACATAGGCCAAGCATTACTACTGAATAAAATGCCTGGAGTCCTATTACATCTTTGTGCTCCTAACAGCCTTGTCTGTGTTAAGTTCTACTGACAATACTGGCAAAGTGAATTTAAAGACTTAACATGGAAAGTGAAGAGAGAAATGAAATAGCTTAGAATTACCAGTGAATGTCTACTCTAATAATGCACAATAATAAGTCACATGGAGTATGAAAAATTACTCAAAGAACAACAATCTCTTTTGAAAAGGTGTTTAATTGGATTGGGAGAAATAACAACAAAAATTATATGGGGATAAATGCATTTATTCTCTAGGACACTAAATGTATTTTTTACAAATTGTAACATGCAAATAACACTGATTGAATATTTTAATTTACTTATTGAAATAATATTTTAATCTATAGCAATGTTAACTTCAAATGTCATAATTTCAGTTGTTTTATATGTACTGATAATTGTGCACTAAATTTAGGATGGGTGTAAGTCCCCTCTCCAAAAAAGCTGTTGTTTATTGATGAAATAGAAATAACCATGATATAGTTGCCATTTGGTGCAATTATTATATCTAATAATTGGTAGATCAACAGATGTTTACTTTGAGTAGAAAGTGAGCTGAATTTATCTAGGTAATATGGGTTCACATGTATGATAATCAGATGCATTAACTGCTCAGATAAAATATATAGATGGCTGTTTAAATACAGCCCTTGGACAATGAGTCAACACAGATTTGAAACTTAACAAGAATAGTTCAATCCTAGCATTATTTGTTAGAACAAGATAAATAGAAACTAGGTGCAGAGAACAATTAGCTCAGCCTTCCCAGTGTGTTACCCTCTAGTTGTATTGGAGAGACAGTTCCCAGAATTCTTAGCCATAAAGTGATACTGATTGAGTTTCAGTTTCTTCACATCTGGAGGCAGTGTGGTTGAGAAAGTTATCTTATAGATCAAATACAGCACTTTATCAGAAATGAAGTTTAGAAATGCTATACATAAATATAAAAATAATAGCTTCTTACAATGCATTTTGATGTTTGGGATTTGAAAAACACAGTACAGACTCTTATGATTGTTGTAGTTTGCTAAATAAATGAAATATTTTATAAACTAGATTTTAGCAGCAAACTAACAGCATAATAGTACTAGCTGCTAACTGAATTGTGAGCTAAAGCATAGAAAGAGCATGCCGAGCCACATGTGTCCATTAAAAGACTTAAATTACAGTGCCAGTGGGGTAGCCTCTTGTTCAAAGCAGTAAATTTTGCCAACTGGATAGAATTTTAAACAAATACTTTTTCATAATGGTGGCTTGCCCCCCTACAGTTATTAAGTAATATGACTTTATCTAACAGAAGCATCTCTTTAGAATCATTCAGTTTCATTTATCTCAAGACAGACGCTGAAGCAAAAAGTGGCTATTTTTCTTCACAAAAGCTTAAAATAACTTACACGGCTTTTGAGATATTACTTGATGCTTATTGGCGTACTTTATCAGTTGATTGTCCTCATCCTAGTTAAATTCAAGCTAAGATAAACTATTTTTACTGAGGCAAAGCCTCATAGAATCAAGAAGCTGGAAGAGGCCATTTAGACCCTGCGTTCCACTTCCTGCTGAGTGCAGGAAATCCACATTACAGCATTTTTTATGGATGGCTGTCTAGGATGTGCTTCAGTATACCCAGTAAAATGGAGTTCCCCACCATTTTCGGTATGCTATTCTCTTATCACATTGTTTCTATTAAGAAGCTTCTGAAAAGTATTCAAAAAGCATATGTATTCCTGTAATCTAAATCCTCTGGAGAGAAAGAAATTATGTGAAGAAGAACTAGACATGGCATTTGTGATAAGATTCATCCAATGAAGAACAGAGTGAAATAGTTACTTCCTACAATATAGAAACTATATTTCTGTTGAGGCATCTAATATTCAAGTGAATTTTTATTAGTAGATACCGTTCATTGTCAATACATATTTGTTTCATTATAAGTAATTATACTTTTTTTTAAGTACGGTGGAACCTTGGATTGGGAGTACCACAGTTAATGAGTGTCCCGCAAGACGAGCAAACAATTTTAATAAGATTTAACTTGGTTAACAAATGAAAACTTGCAAGATAAGCATCACACAATGAGCTCACACAGGAAATCTCACAGCTGAGTCGATGGTTCTTCTTTCTTGCTGTGTAAAAAGTGTAAATTAAGTGAAACCAGTAGTTAGTGAAAGTCGTTAAAAAGAAAGAACCCCCAAGATTCAAATTCCAGATTCTCCTTGCAAGCAATAACCTTCCTCCTCCTCTCCTCCCTCTTGTCTCCCTCATGCTAGCCAAGACTCTTTTCAAAGTGTACGAAGATTGATCCTCCATCTTCCCTGTCACACACACACACAGCCCTCCTAGCACAGCACTGTCCTGCCCATCTCTTCTACCCCTCTCATAGCATGAAAGCAGGTTATAAGAAACATTTCCAAACCACCCAGGAAAGACCCCTGGGAAAGACATTACCAAGGAAAAAGGGAAAAGGTTGCTTTGCCCTCAAGCAGTGGCAGCGGATCCTCCTGATCCAACAGGGGCCACCAAGACAGCAGCTGGCTGAGCAGCAGCTGATTGCCAGAATCTGTCTCAGAGTAGATCCACTGTCGCTGCTCGGGAAGGAACAAGGTGATAAGATTTGCACTAAAGGCTGCACACTTCTCCCAGGAAAGTCCAGATGAACTTCCTAAGAAACAAGGTAGAACCAAGCTACAAGGCTAGGTGGAAATCCTTGGAAATCCAAGGGACCATCAAGAACCATCACCCAAATTAAATCACAGTTGTCATTTTCTGCCCGGCTTGGATCAGAACCTCAGGGACCCTGCCTCAAAATCTTCTTGCAAAAGTTAAAGTGCTGGTTAATTTGTTTTATTTTTACTTTATATTGTATATTAATCATTGTTATTTGTGTCAGATATTAGGGACAAACATTTGTACATAAAATACCACTAAAAATGATTTTTACATGAATATTTTTGGGTGTGTGGAATAGATCATCTGACTTTACATTATTTCCTTTGGGAAAATTTGCTTTAGTATACGAGTGTTTTGGGTTAAGAGCAATCTTCCGGAACGAATTATGCTTGCAATCCAAGATTTCACTGTACCTCTTTCAAGCAAATTATTTCTTATCCTATACATGTTAATTTAATTTCGACTTCATAAGAAAAGAACTTTAAATTCATCTCTCTTAAATTTCATTCTGTTAATCATTTCATTTCTTAGATTTTATTTTTATTAGCTATTCCATCCAATTTTGTTTCATCTGCAGACTTGATAAGACACATTTATCTTCTCATTCAATTTATTAATAAAAATATTGAAGAACAGAATGCATGGGTTTTAATCTTGTGGCATCCCACACAATACATCTCTCTTAGTTTAATAAGGAACCATTTGTGAGTACTGTTTGAATATTAGTCTTAGCCAGTTATATATCCATTTAATTGTTCTTCCATCCAGCCCATGTTCAAATAGTTAACTTGTTTTAAATCAAGCCATATTATATAAATTATTAAAGATGTTACCCACTTTAAAAATGTGATAAGATGGTTCAAGCATTTTGTCTTTTTGTAATCAAAATAATCATTTTACCAGTTATCTGTTCTTTTGAGTCCTCATAAATTCATGTCTATGTTTTCAATGATAGAATCAAGGCATTTTGTCTTTTGTCAGCTTCTTTTTTAATTGCCTTCAAATTGTCCAAGCTCCAAATATTGAAGCTTCAGCTATATTATTAGTACTTCCAGCAAGCTGCCTGATTTTATTTCATCTATTATTGAATTATGCAGTCCTTGGTGCTCTCTGAGCTTGGATGTTTTCTTGCAGACATTTCCTTACCAAAACTAGGCAACATCATCAGTACTAAAAGGAAATGAGATTTGTGCTTCTTATATATTGGTGGCTTGCCCTGTCAGTGTTGTGGGGGGTGTTTTTGGTGGTTCCTTGATTAGGCTGTTATTTACATTTAGCTTGTTTGTCTAAGATACTATTTTCTTGATTGGTGTATTGTTTATTTCTTGATCATTACTCCAGTGTTAATCTTGATATTAATC
This sequence comes from Acrochordus granulatus, assembly GCA_032468055.1. Classification (NCBI taxonomy): domain Eukaryota; kingdom Metazoa; phylum Chordata; class Lepidosauria; order Squamata; family Acrochordidae; genus Acrochordus; species Acrochordus granulatus. Next base: position 161,842 of record JANHZU010008094.1, read on the forward strand.
TCTGCTTATCTAGATATTGACTGCTGGCAAAGAGGTATTTTGTCTTTTGGTTTTTTAAGTTGATTTATCCTGATTGTAAATACCCATTTACTTTTATTAGAATATGGCAGTGAGTTGCCATATCCTTCTTCAGGAGATCATATTTAGTATGACTAGTCCATCTTACTATAAAATCATACTGGAATATTCTGACAATTATCACTTTGTAATTTATCAAACTTAGTCATTTTGTATGCCCCCAACCCATAAAATGCATCACATTGTATGTTAGAGTAAGTGAGATTCCTGTTTTCTTCCTTTAGAACCCCTTCATCGCATTTCTGTTACAATAATCAGTGGAAGCTCATGTTGAAGAGGACTAATCAAAAATGGAGTTAAATTGCCCTGCCTTTTCTTTATTTCCTTTTTTCACTGTGCTACCTTCATTGAACAGTTGAGATCATGATTGTTTTCTTTTCCTCTCATTTTGAATATAATCAGAATCTTTTTGCTGTTCTTAGCATCAGTATGATCTTTAACCTTTATAACACAAGAAAGTCCTATTTCTGTATACTCTTCCCTTGTGAACTGTTCTCTTTCCACCTTCTACGTGTGTCCCTTTTGTTTGTTTTAGCTCTTCATTAAGCTATATGTGCAGTCACATTAGATTCTTCTTTTGCCTTTCTTTTTTCTAATTAAAAATTATTGGCAGTTATGCTTTTCATGCGTCCTTTTAAGAAGTTCTCACACATCTTGAGCATGTTTTCAAAAGCTGCTTATCCAGTCATAGAATATCATTGTCATGATTTTATTAAAAATTGTTTTCAAAGTTAAAGATTTACTTCAATTTTACCTTACCTTAAAATTAAAAACTCCAATATCACATGGTCTCTTCTCCCTATATTTCCTCCAGCACTCCTGCTAATTCTACTTCATCAATAGCTGATTAAATTGAATCATCCTCCACTTTTGTAGAGAGAATTATAACCAAGATGAGTTAAAACTATTGTAAAAAGGTGATGATTGGCTGAATAGTTTCCTAAGAAATATAGGAGGTTTCAGTTCCACATCACTTAATACATTTTGAAAAATCAGTTATTTTCTTCCAGAAAAAGCACATCTACTCCTTCTCCTTGGATGGATGGACAATAATTGTCTTCATCAACAGTATTGCTTTTATTCTTTCCTCCACTTATTTTAATCTAGCAGTTCTCTACAGAATTAGTACAATGCACTTTTAAATAGATGTGACTACTTCTAACATACAATGTGATGCATTTTTTGGGTTGGGAGCATACTGTTTTTTTCTGATCAAATTATAACTTTTCATAGCTATATTCTAATCATGGTAGTCATTTCAACATGTCACAGCAAACTTCCAAACCACTATCATAATGAAATGGGAATTCTTGATCAGAAATAGGGAAGAGAGACCTTCAATTCATATTTATTTATTATTTTCTTTGTATGTATCATTTTACATATTATACTCAGCACACTAAATTACAGATTTTAATGCAGCACATTCAATTAACAACAAAAATATCTGACATGCCAAATTATTGCCCAACTGCTTCTGAGAAAGTGTGTGCGTTTATGTCTTTGTTCTCTCTACACTGAACAAACTTCACCATCATAGATACAACTGTAATATGATAGTAAATTTTGCAGAGGCTTTTCAGGGTTGCAGCCCATCTTTTGTAAATGGAGCCACAAGGCCACAGACTGTAGACTCCAACCAGAGAGCTGCCTCACCCTGATTTTCTTACTTATGATATTCAATGATAGGAACAGTGTATCCAATAGTTGTCTGATTTAGATCTATTCAGAGTACTGGAATGGAGATTTCATTATAATTTACTTTCAACCAAATTTTAGTTGAATTTGAGCAACATAGTATACTTTAAGTATGTTCATAGTACTTGCTTTGTTTAGGAGTAAGCAACCTGTAAGATTGTACCTACTGTACCTTGGACACAACTTGTTTAAACCTCTTCCGTCTGGTAGGCACTAGAAGAGCATTACACACCAAAACTACCAGACACAGGGACAATTTTTTCCCATGCCATCATCCAAATGAATGCTTGACTCATGCTATATGATCATGCTACATTATTCAAGTGCAAAGAATTCTATGTTAACCCAGAAGTTTTGTCTTACATGTATGCATACTTATTTTAATTCTACATTCTATAATATTCCCTTTCTACTGGCAGCACATTTTCTGGTGAATACCTAGATTTATTTGTTTATGTTATTATTTTATATTGTTGTCTTGCAAGTATAAAGAGAGCTACTGTTCAGGAGTCAAATTCCTTGTGTGTCTAACCATGCTTGACCAATAAAGTATCTGTATCTATAGTATAATCAGTTGTTTCACTCCTAAAAACATTAAGCCCTTATAAAGAAGAATGACTTTCATGAGGCCAGAAGAAAAGTAGAAAGCTTGGGTAGTTCATTGCAAAAAAGGAAATGGTCCTGAAAATAAAGTATATAACAAATTATTAACTATGTTCTCTATCTTTTTCTGTAGTGTTGGGGAACAAGGCAAAGAAATCACCAATAGTGCAGCTAACATTCATGTTTTATAATGCATGGTATGCCTAACATTCAATTAGATATACAAAATAAGGTTACAGGACAACAGAAAATTAAAAAAAAAGCTTAAATTCCACATATCTGCATTGCATTCTTTGCTTCTGAAGCAGTTATAATGCATCACCAGTTCTTTTGTTTTAGCTGAGGCAGATAAATGTTTATGAGAAGTAAATTAATGCATTGTCCAATAAGCTGTGAAACTTTTGGAACAAATTAACTGATTATGGAAAACTGCATCCTCATCCTCTGCAAGACTTTTCTTGGTTCATATTAACATTCTGGGTATACTATCTGAGCTAAATATCCACTATGTATACTTTGTTCTTCAAATCTGCTACTCTGGAATACTGCATAAGTTGATTGAAGGTTTTGGGAAGGTAAAAGAGAATAGGAAAGCTGCAGAGTCTCAGTCTTCAAATGATGCTCAGACTGGGATTATTTGTGTTTGCTAAACATATTTCATCTAAGACAAGTATTTCTAGAGTTAAAAAAAAATTTACATGGACTGAACTCAGTGAAACTTCTAAAACGGTGCATTTGCTGATAGCCACCTTAATTGGGAATGGATAGTTTTGCTTTCTCCCATAGACCACATTCTAAATGCTCAAATTTTCCACTCAAGTTAATCTCATGTTTTCTAAAGGAAATGCCAACGGCATAAGTATAGAAAGAAAAAGTGATTCCTTAAACTGAATTGCAAATTCCATTGCAGTCTGTAGAATTTAAATATCAGATCTAAAATTTCAAGCTATTGCAGAGAAAAGAATTATGAAGCAAGAGACTGGAGAAATGAAGCACATCTTTATGTGTAAGGTTACACGCTTTATAGCCTTATTTTTGTTTGGTCTCCTAATCTAATCTTCATCACATTTGTGAGAAATGAAGGATATGGCCTATGTGGAAATGTTCATTTTCTCTTTATAAACCAGGTAGGGGGTAGTGACTCAGTAAAAATGTTATTGAGACATTTCTGGAATGTGTAAGAAGTACATCTAATGAGATGAATAGACATTTCATCTGCTAATTTGTTTTTCCCAGGCAAAAATATTCAAATTGGCTTATATGGGAACCCAAGCAAATACATTCTTTCAACAGTAGTTGACTGTTCAGCACTGGTTGTAAGAATTTGTTTATCTTTGCAACATTTATTGGCAAATCTACCAGTACAGGGGACATTTTTGTATACTGATAAATATTTTGATCCAGATAAATTCTCATGCTTTGAGAATTGCTGATTGTTTAATGTATTTTAATAGTTTATAGTAAGTTTTATTAATTTCAGTTGCTTCTACCTATTTATTTCTTTATTGAATGAAAATTTGTTCTAATCTCTACTGCTGTATAATCATGTTAGTGTACCATACCCTCAAGAGGGGAATTAGAGGGCAACTGACTAACCAACTCATTACTCCATAGATGCCTATATGTTTAAAAAAAGATTTATGGAAAATTTAATAATTTGCCTTACACTGGTTTTATTCATAAACGTACAGGCATAATACTGCATTAAAAATTATTTCCATTGGAGAGCCTAATTATATATCATATGCATCCATGTCCTCTTCAGGATACTATTGAAAATAAATAAAACATTTGTGGAATCCATGTCTGTCTGCAAGAGTTTTTCATTCAAGCTTTGCCATCTCAGAGGCATGCTAAAAGAAGGCTGACAAATAATATAGCTAATTCCAATCAATAGTACAGTCTAATAAGTTACAAGTGCAAAGCCTGTTCATCCTGAACTGGAAAAATATTCTGATCATGATTTGTGAATTAGCCTCAACTGAATACAGAGAGAATGAGATAGCTCGCCAATGAATCAGCATAGTACAAAGATCCACACAATATTGTCTATAATAATGGTACCATCGGTAATTCAGCACTGACTGTAATGAAGTGGGAAGATGGGAGAAGTTATTTTTCAACTCTCTTTAGTACTATAAGAATGCTGAACAGGTACTGAAAAAGGAATGAGTTTAAGGAATTAACTATAATTGTTACTTGACGATAAGACGGGTATCCACCCAGATGAGTTGAGATGAATTTAATGGCTCTAGCTAGCTCCTATCTCAGTAGCATTTTTGCTGTAGATAATTCAGAAATGTTTCTGTAAGTTATTGTATTAGGGGTAAAGACTTCCTCC
>JANHZU010008094.1:217011-233271 GCA_032468055.1 Acrochordus granulatus
TTGGATTAAAGGTGAAACGTCTTCGACTTGAGAAAAATCCAGTCCAGATGCCTGTTTTTTAAACTTTGTTGAGATATTCTGAGAGTTGAAATCTACATGCCTTAAAGTTCCTGAGGTTGAGAAACACTGGTGTAGAATGCTTTCTTTCCTGATTTTCACATAGCATATATTCTTGTATTATTCAAGTCCCTGATATTATTTAGTAATTAAAGTGAACTATAATTTCGGTAGTCCACTCTTATTTATATTTAAGCTCATGAAACAATTTGTTGGAATATCGTGCGCTATCTCTCTTTGTCTCTCTGTCTCTCTCTATATATGTTCACATGTATGTGTCTTTATATACTATATACACACACACTTACATACATATACATACATGTATGAGTGTATCTATGTGTGTGTGTCTATACATATATATACATACATATATATTTCTATATATATAGAAAAAGAGAGGAAGAAAGTAATAGAAAATGAAGAAGCTAAATTGGTCTGGGACTTTAGAATTCAAACCAACAGGCACCTGCCACATAATTTTCCAGACTTGATAACTTTCAATAAGAAAGACAAAAAAATCTGAATAGTGCATGCAGACCTGGAGACAGCAGGATAAAAGAGAAAGAACTGGAGAAAAATCATAAAATACAAAGACCTGCAAATATAAATAGAATGACTGTGGTAAAAGAGAGCAAAGGTATTACCAATAGTAATTGGCACCATAGGTGCAATCCCAAAACAACTGGAGCACCACTTAAACACCATCGGCATTGACAAATTCACCATCATGTTCTGTATGATGAAACAATAATTTATTAAATTGATATGTTGCCCACCCCCCAGCAACTCCTATCTGATTTATCTGATTAAGTGACCTATCATTCTGGATTCTGTTTGTACATTTCTAAAGGAATCATATCTTCACCATGGGCCTTAGGAAGCTTTAAAGTTCTAATAATTTCTTGCACCACTGAGGCTGTTACTAAAGTCCATACAAAAAAATTAGAAAAATCTAAATTTGGTTGATTTTCATATGTCAGAGAATCATAAAAAAAAAAATACTGATATCAGTATTTCCAAATTTATTTTAGAATTGGGTTCATGGTTTCCTGGACTCTCTGATCATCTTTTCAATACATACCTGAATTATTTTACATGTTCTTTTAATAATAAAATTTATGTAGTTTCAAGAGCATTTTGTACTGCTCCTTTCCTAACAGAATTTCTCATCACATAGTGTGGTCTCATGAAAGAAACTACAGTTGATAGGAAGTCTACATCTTTTGTTGTAGCCTGTATAGATATGCATTCTATAAGACAAGGCTTATGAGAATTTTAGCCAGTTTTTGCTTAATCTGTAGTGACCATTTATGTCATTTATGCCTCCTTCTAGGGAGCTAACAATCAACAAATCATTAGAGGATTTTTTTTTGTACGATAATTGATCTAACACTGCAAGAATATAATCACTTTCTATCATATGCTTAATATTAAAGAGAATTACTGGGAATAAAAAAAATGAATAAAATGTAATCTACTAGACTGGTTTTATTTTTTCAAGTATCATCCCTATTTAGGCATTTTAGATGAAATTTATAGTGCAAAAGAAAAAGCATTTATCCTGATACCATTATAATTTTATCTTATTTTATATCCATCAACAAATTGTTTTCTTTATGTTAGGGAACAAAGGAATCCCTTCCCAACTCTATTCTGCTCTTGTACTTTTATATTCATAACAATGTTAAGGCTGGAAAAATTTTGTTCCCAAGGGCCTTAAAAATCTATGTGCTTTTTAATATAGACTGAGAAATAAATGGATGATATAAATTATTGCCAGTTGTTTATGTCACTCTCTTCCTTCTTTTGCTTGCCTTCTGTCACTTTTTGCCAGTTAACAGTTTTGATATTTCATGTTTAATAAACTTCAAGCTATACTGTTGGTAACTGAACTGAGTGATGTGTGTGCTTGCTCTGATCTGAATATAAGGATTGACTGATCGTGTTCTGAGTGCAGAAATAGACTGGACCTTATTCACAATGATTTTCTGACTTGTCTAAGGAATTTTGCTCATGAGGAAGAAAATTCAAGATCTAGAGTAAAATCCTTGCTTATCTTTTTTTCCTTTCCCAATTTTTTGCATTAAAATCACATAAATAGTAATAGTGGTATTTAAATATCTTATTAAAATATTATTTAATGTTTCTTCCAGTTTGAATCTAAGATCTTTCCTAATTGCTGATGATTTATTAGGGAAAAGAGATGTAAACATATTGAAGTTTTAACTTCATACTTCTCAAAAATAATGCCTGAATGTATTAGTTAGAGATCCTATATGTTCCTGTACATTCAAAACTAGTTCTTCCCTAACAAAATTAGTTTGGTAGCTGATATAATCAAAAATCTAAAATTCTTGTAAAATAAAGATACTATTATTAATTAAACAAGTTTCCTGCTAAATACACTTTAGCACTTATGTATATTTTTATTATTCTAACCAAGAATGTTTCATTGTAGACATCTAGCTTTCGTATAACATGAAGGAATTGTCATAAAGTCTAATTAGTCTTCCCATGGCTCTGTGATTCAATCTTCGAATCCAAGCTACAGCCTGTTCCCTGTCAGTTTTTTTTGATGTCCATTTGCTATTCTTCCTGCTAGATATTTTAAATTCATTTGAAGGTAGTCTAAAGTAATTTTGCACAGAATTGTATCAGGTTTATATCAGACTGCCTAGGAATCCATTGTTGCTGTAACATACTACATTCAGATTACTTCTGGTCATCTGCTTCCCTCCCTTTTCTTCCACTTTTTCTTTATCTTTCCCAGCAGTAGATCCTTCTCCAGAGACCTAGGTCTTTGCATAATATATTCAAAATATGATGATTTGAGCTGGTCATTTGTGCCTCAGGTGAGAACTCTGAATTGATTTGTTCTATTACTTTTTTCTTGGCAATCTATAATATTCTCAGGATTTGTCTCCTACACCAAAATTCAGATGAGTCAATGCTGTTTTTATCCTGCTTCTTTGAAATCCAACTTTCACTCCCATTGAGTGTTACAGAAAAAAATCATCGCCTGAATGATTCTGATCTTTGTAGGAAGAAACATATCATAACATTTGAATATGTTTTCTATTTTTTCAAGGTCTTCACTACTACTTTACTAAGTGCTAATCTGTGAAATATTTCTTACTAGTTCCTTTACTGGGTAGAGTTGAAGATTTACATGCCACAGATTTCACCCTGCAAATTTTATGTTGGAGTAGTATGAGATTGCTGGATTTGTTGCTCTTAGTAGATGGCCCAAAAACCACAGGGGTTGGTACTTGGTCTACTGAATTTAGCTCACCATGCAAACATGACTCTGTATTCTGTGAAGATCCCATTTTTATTCTGACAGAGAATTCAACTTGTCACTTTTGTTCCTGAGGTCTCAGGTGATTAAAAAATAAAATAAATTATTACTGTCAGATATAGTCTTTGCTCATGTAGATGGAGATACCAGAACTTAAAAATGTAAATACTGTATATACTCATTTTGATAATTAGAGAATCATTATAAAAAATCACTAGGATTAAAATTGTCCAGTTTATTAATCTGGAATTGTTTATTATGAAATGGAGCACCTCTCTACAGTTTTAAAAAGTTTAAAAGATACAAAAAGTCAGCTTACTTCCAAACAGACTTTACATTATTTGGAATATTTAACTGAGGATGAAACCCTTCTGCCTTAAGTGACTGGAAACACTTGATCTTAGAATCCATGATCTACCTCATAGGGCCAACAAATAATTACTAGAACAGAATTAGAAGTACAAATTATAATATATTGAATAAATGGGATAAAGTTGCTTCTTTTGAACACAAGATTTTTCCTTATACTGATGTTATGTTGGTTACACTTAGTAAATACCAGCCCTAGCATCTAATTCAGTTCAGATAGCTTATATTCTGGATGTAGCAAAATCTTGGGGGCAAATCTTAATTTATTTCCTTTAGGCCTGTATGTCTTACAGAATATTGTACACAGACAGGATTTATGGACTCTACTAATTTCATTAAATATTTAGGGATTTATTTTCTTAAAGATTTTTCAAAGATTGCTCAAGTGAATATGTCTTGGATTTTAAACTCATTCAAGAGTCTATCAAGCATCAGCATGATTTGATCCCCAAATCAGACAGCTCTAAAGGAAATGTAACTCCATATTTGATGAGATCCTGAAGAAACATGAGGAATTTTCAGGCTCATCTGCTTACAAGTCTTTTCCTGGATCTAAGACTTAAGATTCTAAAATGATTTAACTCAGTTTGAAAATCAGTTGTATATAACCCTTCACCAATCAGATTTGAGCTTAGAGGGGCATTTTGGTCAACTCATTGGCTATTCTCTAGAGACTCAGCAATTAGCTTGTTACATCTTGTTTGTGGTTTTGCTCAGACTGCTCAATTTCTCATTTTTGTTTCCTTCATTAACCATTGGAAATCTTTTGGTTGCAGTATGTTTGAGGATGCTTTTACTCCTTTTGCTTCACAAGTTCTCATAATCTTGGACTGAATGAAACTTTTATTTTTTTTGCTGTGGTTGCTTCTGAGGCTGCCTGAAAATGGAAAACATTGTTGAGAAAGTCAAAGTAGATTATCAGGGAACAGTGTTGTTTTAATGACAAAGCAGATGAGGATGTGGGCAACTTCAACATCTCTATAAAGACACATAAAGGCCTAATGATGGTGCACTGAGATCATGAAGATAACTTTTATAAGCTTAAAAAGGCTTTTATAAGCTTATAAGGGCATTCCTACTCCTATTTTTGGACAAACTTTTATTACTCAGCTAGAAACCCATTTGATTACTACCCATACAGTATTACTTTCTTTATGACAATTAATACAGGGTATTATGGATGGAGTGTAAAAGGAATGCTTTATTATATACCATGTTTAATAAAGTGTATTTATATGTGCATGTATCTTTTGTGGATATGGTTGTTTTGTTACACCAGATAATGCTAGTGAACACAATATATTAGGTTATTTATTTATTTTTCACAGTTTTGAACTGTTCATCTTCCTCAGAGGGTGTTAGGGTAGTCATGATTTATTGGTGAAATTGAAAACAAAATCAAAGATGTGGTTTCTATTTGTGGTCTGCCAAAGTAGCCAACTAGAGATATGCAACTTGATGGTTTTACTCTAGAATGATGGTTGTTGCCATTTAGCAACAGCACTGACTCTGGATTCATGGCCAATCAGGTTTATTCATATTACTAATTTTAACTGAGCATACCAATGCTCATCCATCTTTTTGGTTACTTTTTTGTTATAAATTGTGCCTTAGATTATGGAGCTATAATCAGTTGGTTGGCTATTTTTGAATGTGGTCAGAAATTAACTTTCATGATAAGTATGTATGTATGTATTATGCTATTATATATCATAATATGATACATATATAATATATGTATTATTTGTTGCCCATCTTGCCTAGAGGTGATTCGAAACTGCTTACATGGATATGTAAGTGTATAATGTGCACATCTCCAGTGGGAAAATGATGTTACAATTGGATATTAAGAAACCATGGTTATTTATAAAATATGTAGCTTAGAACTTTGAAAGGGCATCATACATATATGCATATATCATATATATATATAGAATTATGGGCATCATGGTACATCATGTATATACAATTTTGAAAGGGCATAATGGGTACATCATGTTAGCTTACAAAGCTTCTAATACAGTATTTCCTCAATCTCCTCCTGAGGCTTACAGTAGTACTCTAACCAAACCAAAATCTCATTCAGAAATGAAGAGATCTGCTGGAACAGCATATAGAGATATTTAAGTTCCAGAAACAGCATACAGAGTTGGCCAAGAGCAACTGAGACCATTTTCTCTCTGTCCTTCCACCACATGTATACTTATTTCATTGGAAACCAGAAGACATACAACAAGATGATTTTTTAAAAGATATACTTGCATAGTACATCAGTCAAATTCACCTAATTCACCCTAGGGAACTACAAGGTTTGTCTCATGAAGGTTTGGACAGAACACAGAATAAAGTATGAAATTCAAAATGGAATTCAAAATCTGTTCAAGGATTGAAGCAGGTCGCCAATGTTCAAGATATCTCTTCCCAAAATAGTGTAAAGGAAGATGAACAATGATTGCTACTATGATTTCATAACTGGAATAGGTATCCAATTAAACCATTAAAGTTTCCTGCTAATGAGTAAGGGAGAAAAATAGGAACCCGCTATTCTGATACATTAAGATACCACACTAAAGCAACAATTTGAAGAACCTCAAGAAGCAAACTATTTTTTAAGTGCTATTTATTTTATGGAGTGTCACCATGGACACTAGGACTAAAGAGTCAAATATGGTGAAGAGGAGAAACGAAACAGAGGACAAAATGTGGTATCCATGGCAACAAGGGAGAAAGAAATGATTTACTGTTGAGACCCATGTCCTTGCCAGAATTATTAAAATGGATTTGCAAAATCAGGTTCTTTTTCATGCTAATCGAAATATGGTCAGATGGACAGATATATTAAGGCCTGGTGCTGGACTGAAGACTTTAATGTTAAGAGAAAACAGAGCTGTTTTCTGTTACAACCACACTGGGCTATAGAAAGTGTCCAACTGCAGTGAGGAACCATGAATTCAAAATTTATTTATTTATATATAAATAAGAATTTGTGAATTTATTCTTATTTATGAATTTTCCAAGAGGAAAATGTTTGGCAGGATGAAGAAAAGAAAGAATCCATATCTGATAAACTATCACTAAGTATGGTTCAGGAGTCTATTGGTATAGATAAACAAAGAAAAACAAAATGTACAGGGAAGACAGAAGTCTGCAAGAAATATAAGTTACATTTATTAACTGTTAGATATTCTTTTTGATGATTTCTTGTAGCACAACATCAATTATTGTATGGCATACAAGCATAAGATTTGAAAGTAATGCAGCAGAGGTTAAGTATTTTCGCAGTACTTCTGCATCCCAGTTCAAGAACAGTTCAACATTCATCTAAATAGGTTCAAAACTTCTAGGTATTTCATCTTCAATTCTCCAGCATGTAGAAGGAAATAAACCAGAAGAATTTTCATTTTTTTAAAAAAATGCTTATTCATTATGTTTAGAAAATCCATAAATACAAATGAAAGTGAAGCCCCAAGCTTCAGAAGAAAAAGCAAATAGTTTTATAGAAAAAGTGGTAAAAAGAAAAAAATCATTTGTCTAGATTGGGAAGTATTTGGAATAAATAACCTATCCATTCTATGACTAATAATGTAATGGTACATTTTGGGGGGTGTTTTATTTATTTATTTATTAAATTTATTTGCCACCAAAATCCAAAGACTCTCGGTGGCTAACAACACTAAAAACAATTAAATACACTTAAAAATAAAATAAGCCCATTAAAACAAAAAACCTGGCAGACTAGTGAGGTGGGCTAAAAAGATTTCATTTATAAAAAGGGGGGTGAGGGTGGCTAAGAATCCATCAGCCACCTCCAAGATGATGATGAACGCCCCCCCCAGAGCCCCAGGCCATCTCGCAGAGCCAGGTCTTAAGGCCCTTCCGGAAGGCCATCAGAGAGGGGGCAGCCCTCAGCTCGGGGGGAGAAGATGTTCCGTAGGGCAGGAGCCACAGCAGAGAAGGCTCTTCTCCTAGACCCCGCCAGCCGAAATTCCTTAGGCGACGGGAACCGGAGAAGGACTCCTCTGCTGATTCTGGTGGGCCGGGAACTCCCCACCAGGGTGACACGGTTCCTCAGATAGCCTGGTCCCTTGCCATAAAGGGCTTTGAAGGTCAATGTTAGCACCTTGAATTGTACCCGGAAGCAAACCGGTAACCTGTGCAGCTCGCGGAACAAAGGTGTTATATGGGCCGATCTATTGGCCCCTAAAATCATCCGCGCAGCCGCACTCTGCACCAGCAGATTCAACAGATTTATCAGTTAGAGGAAGGAAGCTGGAGACAGAAAGAAATTTAATTTGTTGCATATGAAGTTCATTGAATGGGAGCCTAGTAAATCAACATTTCATTGTATAATTAATTATTTCTTGGGTAATTTCATTTATTGCTCCATGTTGTGATCAGTGTATTAATTGTCTTAATATGTCTTCAAAATTTCTTCTTAATAATCAAAAGAATATAATAGATACCATCTAATAATAAAAATCGTGAACAGCAATCATCCTGGCACTAATTCAACCTCTTTTATAAAGGAATTGAATAATTCTAATTTCATTTGGACACATTATGCAAAGACCTAGTTCCTGGGAGAAGGTTATAATGCTGGGAAAGGTAGAAAGGCCACTTTATGGCCAATATCAACCATAGCAACTTTTTCAAGTCTCTATTTCTTAAGTATTATATAAATGCTAAGCTAATCTCAAGCCATACAAAAGCTTGTTATAGTACATTTTGTAGAGAAAAGATATGTATGCTCCTTTATAACTTTATTAGAATAGTAGAAAGGAATACACAGCACACCGGAAGATTTTGAAAACTAAGTAGCACAGTAATGATGGACATACAAAACAACACAAACCTGAATTTAGGAAGCTGCTTCTGCATCAGTAAAATGGTTAATTTTACACTGCTTTTGAAGTTCTGTATAAACCACAAGTCCTTAGATTCTTTTTGATCTCCAGAAATATTCATCATTTGAAAAAAGGAGAGATATAAATAGTTCCATTTTCAGTCAGTCATCTCTCTGCTAGTATCTGCTATAAAACTCCACTTTTCTGAAAGTTTGGCAAGTTTTATTACCAAAATATCTTAGCATCTTGCAGTTTTGTTTGTTTAGAAGGATACTGTAAGTGGCAAATCATTTTACATGACAAAATGTGACAGTGTGAAATGCTTCATTCAATCACTGAACTCCTCTGTAACATTTTCTTTCATTCTTCCTCCCATCTGGAGTTATAATGTATCCCCCTCTACAAACACACACAGAGAGAGTCATGTACATCATTAATCATTCCTTGGTCATTGAGAATACTCAATCTTTATCTCAGTAACTATCTTCAGCCTTTTTTTGAAAGACTTGTTGGCCTGCTGTTAACTGTCATATTTAGAGTTGCTGCTCTTTTGGCTATATAAGCAATGATGTTCTTGCCCATGAATCCCAAACAGAGAGAAACTCAATCCCTCAAGTGCCCAGTCCTACAACCCAGAAAGCCCGATTCTGATTTACTGATATATGAGCAGCTATACTAACAATGGATAGTTTGCTTAGCATGTCTTGCAAATAGAGACAAACAGCCAAGAGATCAGAGCACTAAGTAATGCACTGTTCAGTCAGTAAATCAAAAGTGGTATGACTATGGCATATGAAGACTGACTCAGAATCCATCCAAACTCTGTGATAAAGGCATGGAGGCGGATACAGCTGCGGTTACAGTCCTGTATAAACAACATGAATTACACCATCATGCTATGGCTGTATGGCTCTCTATCAAGAGAGAAAATTTGTAGGTCATAAATAAAAACAGAAAAAGAAAAATGTGCAACTGCAGAAGGAAGAATGCCAGGACAGATAGGGTAGTTTCTGTTCCATTTCTATGAACCTATGTTTCAGCAAAGTTTGTTTTCTGTCTCCATATTTCAAGCTGAACCCTCTTTCAAAAGACTTCCTTCATTGTGCCCCATTTGATGGGAACCATACTTCTCTCAGAGCAGAGCTGAACAATGAAAATGAACAGATTATCTCTGTTGCCTGTTGTGTTGGCTTCCAACTGTTTCACTAATATAGGGTTCTGATTTCTGTCACTGCCTTCTTTGAAGGATGCCTTTAAAAAGTCCTTTCCTAAGATGGTTCCTCAGCTGCAAAGGGGGGCTTCATGAGCTCTGGAAAAGATGCAGTTGTGTTAAGGTGTTCTTGAGAGGTACTGTGTAGGTATTTGAAGATACACTTTGCCCATTGAATACAGATTTCTTCATAGCCCTAGTTTTATTTGACATGCACATATGCATACATTGACATTAAAACTTAATCTCTTTTGAATAAAATTTCCCTTTATATGCAGGTATCAGGCAGCCTTAGTGATGCCACTTTATGAGACTATGACTTCCTATTCAGCTCTCAGAAGCAGTTTTCCAAATTTTTTATTTAGGATTGAATGAAAATACATAATAAGGCTCCCTCAGTACAATATAGAATACATTTCTAATAGTATTCCCAAACTGGAAGCTAGCTAACTATCTCTTTATTGATCAGTTATACTTCTAATCTACCAAGTAACAGTGTTCTGATCACAAAAGTATGAAAAGGTTGTTATATCTTACATTAAACTAATCAGCAAGTCCACACTTGGGATTTATTTTAATTTATGATGCCACAATAAGCTGTGTCGTGAAGGCTGGAATACCACCTGATCTTTTTTTCTAGGTTCTTGCATTCTCTTTTGGCTTCATTTTCCCAACTTCGACTTGTATCAACATTTGCCTCTAGTGCAGCTGTAGTAGTTACATAAACACTTACAGAGTCACTCTTAGAAATAAAATGGTTCATTTTCTCTTCCCCGTATGATCACTTTCTTTTTTATCATAAAAGGAATCGACAGTTCATAAGTGTAACAACACAGGTTAATGCACTGCTGTTGTATTTAGTTCAGTGCAAATTATTAACATTTTATTAACATTAGGAAGTATACCAAAGAATTCAAGAGTGTTTAGCTACATTTGTATGGATGGATTGCACATCTATTTAAGGGAGGGGGTTGCATTTGTTCACCAATACTAGTTCTAATAAAATCCATACAGCACTTTTTTGCGTTCAAAACTGAAGTGCTGAACAGCCCTATGGGAAATTAGAGCAGGAATGATGTTTAGCTGTCCTAAGCATGGTATCCTTCAAATAAGTTGAATTTCAACTTCTGGATGAATAGTGACCTCAGGTATTGGTAAATGATATGTTAAAAATGGTAAATGATATGTTAAAAACTTCACCAAGTGTGAGAGACCATGTCCAACTCTTAAACTGTGGTTTATGTTAAATGATTTATTAAAATAAGCCAAATTTATAATCCATTTATATGGCTTGTTTTTCAGTTGGGTTCATTTTTACCATTGTATACTAAGCTGGGTCTTAGTGTGATACCAGAACTAAATTAGTCTTGAGTGGAAGAAGGAACTGCACAGATTGCACAATAACAGATGACATGTGCTAAAAAAAAATAATTTCCTGCAAAAATAAGAACTAAGTAATTGCTTGATAGCACTAATCACATTGCTTATTTTTGTTACATATTCTAACTTGGATGAGGTCATTATTTGGATAAAAAACCATCTATAGCATAGAATAATAAAATGCTCTATGTGGTATTGTGTGTCAAGATGCATGGACCCAATTTGTTTAAAAATCAAGATGAGAGTATTTCATGACAAGGACTGGAGGCAGAACCCTTAATTAGCATTGCATAGAACTGCAAGGGGTAATTTATATTTTTCCTGTTTCTCCACAGTGAGTAAATTTCCCTTTGCTTTTCACCCTTCAAGAGTTTCAAGTGCTTTTTCTTTCATTCCAAATATAAATGTTAAATAGCTCTAGCAGATTAATTTGTTATTATAAACTGCTTGTATTAGTACTTGATTATGATAACAACAAATTGCCACATCGTATTATGCTCACATTATCAATCTGAAGAACAGCCTAATGGGTTAAATGCAGAATAATAAAACTTTGGTCATTTGGCATGTTGAATGCATGGTGGGGATAAGGATTAGGATAATACTCATTGTTCTTATCTGTAAAGGGTCTGAATACTCAAGACACAAATCACATTGATGCTGTGTTCCTGCTAATATGTGATGATCTGCAATATTTCCTCCATTATATGCACTTTTACCTCATGATAAAGGCAAGTGGTTTTCAGTACTGTATATGAAAAAGCTTGAATCCTGTGGAGCTAGACAAAGGCATGCAAGAATAAGTGATAAATACTATTTCAGGAATGTTTCCAAGTAGATGCTACCAATGAGAAAGCCATTCTGCAGCTATTCCATCTTATTTTTTCAAGAGAGTTTCAGTACTAAGGAAAAACTATGAAAGAATGATAAGAATACAGTTGTTTTATGAACAGAAGATGCTGACATTTAAACATGTATTAAGCTTATATGCCATTCCGGCCATGATAAATTCTGCATGGCTTAAAATATAACAGGCTTGTTACAAAATGACAGTCAATCATAAAGATTCCCCAAATGATACCAGTATAACACATCATTATTCATAAATACTGTAAGATTCACTTCAGGATTGTAAGTATATTTCTGCTTTGGTTAGTCTCAAGCAAACATGGAACAAGTCAGTGTCAGCCCAAATCATTTAATAATTTCACTGTTAGTTCCACTGATTCCCCTAAAAGTTCTTCATCTACCTTCAAAACATTTTTCCCATCAAGATAATTCTGCATTTTCTCTGCCTCTTTCATTTTCTCTTCTTATTTCTTGCTCCATTTGACTCTATTCTCTAAACTATCTTTTTTCTCTTGCTACATTATGAAATGTTTTTCTCTCGTCCTCATTTTTCCAGCTATCATTATCTGATTTTCTCCTCCCATACAGCCACTTTCAGTTCATAATTTCACCAAGCATTTTTCACAGTTCCCATTACTGTATCTCCATCCATTTCTGTAGCAAAGAATTTTGTAGCTCTTTCTTGTTATGTTTCTTTTCTGGTAAGGCAATTAGTGACACTTTTTAATACTATTGTTTTAGGCTTACTATAGCTAAGCTGAAAAAAAATCCCAAAATCTAGCATTTTGCTTTCATCTAGCATCTTCCAGAATTTCACAGGTCATATAGGCCTTAACTGATATAATGTCTCTTTTACAGTGTAGAATTTGCATTAATAAACCTAGAAACAGGAATTGTAACAGGTGCTTGTGCTGAATCCATGTACAGTATATGTATCACAGAAAATGGACAGTAAACCAACAGTAACAATCATTGGAGAAGATTGTTGGATATAATTTTTTTCAGAAATCTTTCAAAAACTTTGAAGCAAAACTATTTACTGATTGTTGTTACTCCTGTTAAAATGTATCAGTTGTTTAAAAAGGTAAAGGTTTCCACTGCCAGGTGTGACCAACTCGAAGGGGCAGTGCTCATTTCCATTTCATAGCCGAAGAGCCAGCATTGTCCGAAGAGACTTCTGTGGTCTTGTGGCTGGCACGAGGCTCACAGGACGCTGTTGCCTTCCCACCGAAAGTGCTAACTGTTTATCTTCTTGCACTTTTACATGTTTTCAAACTGCTAATTGCAGGAGCTAGGGCAGGAACGGGAGCTTGCCCCATTAAGCAGCAGCACTTTGGTCTCAAATTCAAGCCGCTGACCTTTTGACCGACAAGCCCAGCAGCTTAACCACTTGGCCACTGTGCCATCTATCAGCGGTTTCCACCTCTGCAAAACAAATCTATGTTTTAAAACAAATATTGCAATTATAGTGTTATTTTGATGGAATATAATAACATATACAAATTATCCTCAATATTAACATTTAATGGCTATCTGAAATTTATTTATCACATTTATATGCTGCCAATCTTGGAAGTGACCCAGTGGGATTTAAAAGGAATTCTCTGCTACAGAGAGTTACAACCTATATTATGATAATTTTAATAAATTTTTGAAATGACATCAGCTTGAATTTTTGGATAAGCCCCGATTGTTATTTTTTAAAGTGTGATTCCTGCCACACTACTAACATAACAGGATGGCTTTGGCCTGTTACACAACCCTGTTTTTAGAGCATTTTAAAAGATAAGATTCCTTCAAATGGAAAGAAAACTGAAGTACGGTTAGCCTTTGCTTCTAAGTTTCTTGGGTTCAGGACTCTCCTCTATCTCTACAGCTAGGCATAAGCCAGAATATAAAAATCAGGTTTTAGCCTATCATCTGGGTTGCAAGGACTCAGGCAATTGTGAGCTTGAGACAGTCCAAGATTTGATACTTTCAAAAAGCAATCCAAGTGCCCAAGTCCAAGAAGAAGATTGTCACAGTTGTCAAGTCCATTCTCATGAGATGGTGGTGGTAGTGGTGGCAACAATGTCAAGAATTCACATTATTTCTAGGTAAATTGCTGCAAAACTTGTTCAGACCAGGGCACTCCTTTCTGAGCAAAATTAAATAATCAAAGCTACTTTATTACCCACACAGATGAATCCAGGGTTTAAAGTCTACACATTTCGATTCCTTTCAGGTATTGTCCCCTGCAGAGGGTGACAACAGTTCAGCAGTTAAGATGCTGGACTTGCCAGTTGGAAAGCCAATGGCCCAGGTTTGAGACCCAAGCATCGCGTGACAGGGTGAGCTCCTGTCCTAGCCCTAACTCCTGCAAACCTAGCTGTTCAAAAGCATGCACATGCTAGTAGATAAATAGGTAGCATTTTCATGGTAAGGTAGCAGTGCTCTGTGATGTCATGCTGGCTACATGACCATGGAAATATCTTTGGACAAGTGCTGTCTCAACAGCCCTTGAAATGGAGATGAGCACCACCCCCTATAGCTAGCGATGGCTAGCAGAGTAAAAATCCACAGGGACTCACTTTTTTTTATTGTCTTCTGCAAGCAGTCATTCTTCCTCTTGATATCTATGGTTATGAAAATGTAGGTTGTGATTCCAGATTAGAAATCTATTAAGAAGGAAAATTTCCTAATAGTAAGCTCCACTTCCTCTAAGCATTCAATGTGTCAAATAACACATCTGTTTCCATCAATGACTGGTGGCACAACAAAACTTCAGGAAATGACATGTGTACTTCATTTCTATAATTTTTTGTATTCAAGATCACTATCACAAATATATTTATCAGTACAGTACCTAATACTTTAATATAGTATTCCCCATACCAAGACCACTCCCATGAACTCTGGCTCATCTTGGTTTCAGTTCAATAAAGGAGCATTTCATGACAATTGAGACAGAAAAACGGAAACTCTTTTGTTGTAATTGGAAGCTTATTCAGGCTGACCATAACTTTAATTTTTTAAAAGGATCAGTTGGTCAACATCAACTTTGGGAGAAAAAATATTTGAAATTGAATGGATAACCAGAGTGTTCTGCATGATGATTGATGGAAGCTTTCCACATAATGATTAACTTTGCAAAGGGCTGGAACTACCAGTCTTGGCTGTTAAAGC
This sequence comes from Acrochordus granulatus, assembly GCA_032468055.1. NCBI lineage: Eukaryota > Metazoa > Chordata > Lepidosauria > Squamata > Acrochordidae > Acrochordus > Acrochordus granulatus. The sequence continues at coordinate 232,187 of JANHZU010008094.1, forward strand.
ATCTGCAGGGCTGGAATCACCAGTCTGCCTAAACCACAATACAGTACAAACCTGTTCCAGACTGTGGTAAGGGGGCACTGTGGGAGGTAGCATAATTTAGGACAGCATAATTTAGGGACAGGAGAATAATACAGAATTGTGTGGATTTTCCCTCTAGGTGTCCATATCTTGTCAGTATTATCAGATATTGGGAAGGCTTGCCTTGAACACTGGATCAGAGTCTTTTTGTCAACATTAGAAGAAATAAGGACTCCATTTTCATTTGCTCCAAATAATGTTAACTTCAGGGTCCCTGATCCCCACTGTTATGAGCCATAATATTTAAACCAGATCTAGAACTTACAGCTGTTCTGAAAATATATTCAAAAAGAGAAATGTCCTCTGACAGCCTTTAAATGGAATGTCTACCTGTAGATAAAGTAGGACAAGTATTGAATTATCCACAGCACTGCAATTTGCTTCATTAAATTAAATGCATTAATAGTTAATGAGATAAAATCTGTGGTACAAAATAGTTCTAATAAAAAAACTGGAAATTTGGAAGGTTTCTTTTTCAATGTTCTGTTTTAATGTTTATTATTCTGACATCTTTAAAGTTGTATGCCTTCTTTAGGTTTAGTTCGGGCAGAAAATCCAATCATATATTGTCCATGAATATCCAAAATGAGATTTAATTTAATATGTAAGCATATGATGAAATCAAGATATTGTTCTCTTAAAGTTAACGAAATGGGACATGTGCTAGTAATATACAATCTGAATTAGTACTGTGCAAAAGTCTTAGGCCACCACCCACTTTGTTTCAGCAAAGTTTTGATGACCATCCATAATTATTTTTCAGTCTCTGTATTAAGATTCAAACAGAAAATACAAGAAATATGTACACAAAATTTAAACACAATTTTCAGAACAAGATGGCTTCTTCAGGCAGTATTAAATAGTTGTTGGAATCATAAGAGTTAATCTGGACTTTAAAATTACAGTATATGGAAGTGACTTTCTCATAGTGTTTCTTGATAAATAACACCTGGAGAGTTCTCTTATCAAAATAAAGAGCTGAGAAAAGTTGGGGAGGATTTTGTAAA
>JANHZU010008094.1:246312-257219 GCA_032468055.1 Acrochordus granulatus
GTTAATCACATTTTTATGCCGGCAATTTCCAAAGACTCTTGGCGGCTTACACAGATTAGAGATTATACATTAATTTTATTTACCCTGCCCCCTCAGCTGGCCAGTGATAATCACATCTGGGGCATCCTCCGAGGCTCCTGCTCTGCCCCTGGGACAGGTGAATCCAGCACCGACTTGTTGCTTCATTGTTGCCGGCTGGCTTTCCCTCTAAAGAAGTACCCATCATACTAATAACAGTTAACGTGCTTTCAAACTGCTGGATGGGCAGGAGCTGGAGGTGAGTGACAGCTCACCCCATCATGCGGAGCTGTGGCTTGAACCACCAGATGCTGGCCATTTCTGGTCAACACAACTGGCGTCATTAATCTGCTGTGCCACCGCACCAAATATGAGGAGAAGTAATTTACAAAAACCCATACCAGCTTAGTTATCACTCATTCAACAAGTACTTGGCTAGATGTTGGAGTTCTTGGACATCTGCTGAAACTGAGCTACAGGATTCTGGAGAAGGAAATGGCAACCCACTATAGTATCCATTCAAGAAAACTCTATGGACAGTGATAAAAAACTAGAAAATATAATGCTGGAAAATGAGCCCTTCAGGTTAGAAGGTGCCCAATATGCTACTGTGGAAGAGCAGAGGGCAATTACAAGTATCTCAAGAAAGAATGAAGTGGCTGAGCCAAAGCCAAAAGGATGCTCAGCTGTGGAAGGTGAATGGAAAGTTCAGTGCTGTAAAGGACAATACTACATACGAACCTGGAATGTAAGATCTATGAATCAAGGTAAGCTGAACATGGTCAAAACATGAGATGGCAAGATTGAACATTGACATCTTGGGAATCAGTGAACTAAATGGACAAGAATGGACAAATTTAATTCAAATGACTGTTATATCTATTACTATGGACAAAAATCCCTTAGAAGAAATGGAGTAGCCATCATTGTGAATAAAAGAATTAGAAAAGCAGTACTGGGGTACAATCTCAGAAACAACAGACTTATCTCAATTTGATTCCAAGTCAAACCATTCAACAATATAATAATCCAAGTCTATGCCTCAACCACTGATGCCAAAGAGGCTGAAATTCACTCATTCTGTGAAGGTCTACAACACTTTCTAGAACTCATACCAAAAATATGTTCTTTGGATTGAAAGTAGGAAGTCAAAAGATACATTTTTCTAACAACTCAAGAGGTGACTCTACACATGGGCATCACCAGATGGTCAACACCAAAATCAGATTGATGTTATTCTTTGCAGTCAAAGGTGGATAAGCACTATACAGTCAGTAAAAACAAAAGTTGGAGCTGACTGGGGCTCATATCTTCTTATTGCAAAATTTAGACTGCAATGGAAAACTGTAGGGAAACCTACTATGTCATTCAGGTATGACCTCAATGATATCCCTTATGATTATACAGTGGATTTGAGGAATAGATTTAAGGGATTAAATCTGGTAGACAGAGTGCCTGAAGAACTATGAACAAAGGGGCATAACATTGTACAAGAGGTAGCTATTAAAACCATCCCAAAGAAACAGAAATGCAAAAAAGCAAAGTGGCTGTCTGATGAGGCTTTACAAATAACTGAGGAAAGAAGAAAACTGAAAGGCAAGGGAGAAAGACAAAGATATACCCAAATGAATGCAGATTTCCAAGGAATAGCAAGGAGAAATAAAAAGGCCTTCTTAAATGAACAATGCAGAGATATAGAAGAAAACAGTAGATTAGGAAAGATTAGAAATCTCTTCAAGAAAATTGAAGATATCAAGGGAATATTTCATGCAAAAATGGGCATGATAAAGGTAAAAAATGGTAGAGACCCAATAGAAGCAGAAGAGATTAAGAGGTGGCAAGTATACACAGAAGACATATACAAAACAGTTCTAAATGACCCTGAGAATCACAATGGTGTGGTCACTGATCTAGAGCTAGACATCTTGGAGAGTGAAGTCAAGTGGACCTTAGGAAACATTACTAATAATGGCATTCTGGATGAACTATGTAAAATCCTAAAAGATGATGCTGTTAATGCATTGCACTCAATATGCCAGCAAATTTGTAAAACTCAACAGTGGCTACAGAATTGGAAAAGGTCAGTTTACATTCAAAACTGACAATGGGCAAAAAAAAGGGCAATGCCAAAAAACTACTGTACAATTGCACTCATTTCACAAACTAGCAGTTCTGTGCTCAAAATACTAAAAGCTAGGCTTCAGCAGTACGCGGACCGAGAACTACCAGAAGTTCAAGCTGGGTTTCAAAGATATAGAAGAACTAGAGATCAAATTGCTAATGTTTGCTGGATCATGGAAACAGCATGGAAGTTCCAGAAAAACATCTACTTTTGCTTCATTGACTACACTAAAGCCTTTGATTGTGTGGATCACAATAAACTGTGGCAAATTCTTAAAGAGTTGGGAGTACCAGACCACCTTACCTGTCTCCTGAAAAACCTGCATGTTGGTCAAGAATCAACAGTTAGAACCGGACATGGAATGATGGATTTGTTCAAAATTGGGAAAGGAGTATGATAAGGCTGTATGCTGTCACCCTGCTTATTTAATTTATATGCAGAGTACATCATACAAAATGTCAGGCTGGATGAATCACAAACTGGAATTACAATTGCTGGGAAAAACATCAACAGCCTCAGATAAGCAGATGATATCACTCTAATAGCAGAAAGAAAGAGGAACTGAAGAGCGTCTTGATGAGGGTGAAAGAGGAGAGTGCAAAAGCTGGCTTGAAACTCAACATTAAAAAAAACTAAGGTCATGGCATCCGGCCCCAACATTTTCTGGTAAATAGAATGGGAAGAAATTGAAGCAGTGGCAGATTTTACTTTTTTGATCACTGCAGACAGAGACTGCAGCCATGAAATTAAAAGAACCTTAAGAAAGGTATGGCAAATCTAGACAGCATATTAAAAAGCAGAAACATCATCTTGCTGACAAAGGTCCATATAGTTAATGCTATGGTTTTTCCAGTAGTATTGTATGGTTGTGAGAGTTGGACCATAAGAAAGGCTGAGCACTGAAGAATTGTGGTGATGGAGAAAACTCATGAGAGTCCCTTGGACTGCAAGATGATCAAACCAGTCAATCCTATAAGAAATTAACCCTGATTGTTCATTGTAAGGACATATACTGAAGCTGCTGAAATATTCTGGCCACATAATGAGAAGAGAGGACTCATTAGAAAAGACTGTGATTCTGGGAAAGATTAAAGGCAAAAGGAGAAGGGGATGGCAGAAGATGAGATAGTTAGGCAGCATGGCAGACATGATGGGCATGGGTTTTGGTGGACTCCAGGAGGCAGTGCAGGACAGAGAGGTCTGGCATACTGCATCCATGGGGTCAGGAAGAGTCAGACATGACTGAGCGACTGAACAACAACAACCATTTCTATGAACATGAGGAAAATATAGTTTTTTTGTTTAGAAATTGGGCATTGATACTAAAATATTTGAAATAGTTGTCGAAAATGTTGACATTTTATAAGATTTCAGTTAAATCTAATGAAGTCTTGGTGATCTCTTCAATTCTGATGCTCTCAGTTGAGACTGCATTTGAATCTCTGCATGATACTCTTTTCTAGGCTAAACATATGCAAAACCTCCAATTGTTCCTTCCAATGTTTCCTTCTAAGCTTCTTACCATCTTGGTTGTTCTCCTTTGGAGATGCTCCAGTTTGTTTATATCATTCCCAAAATGCAGTGCCCAAAACTGCACCCATGTAGAATGAGAGAACAATGACTTTTCTTGATCTTGACATTATTCTTCTATTCTATGTCCATTCCGTACTGTATGTCCTGCTGTTTAGTACAGTACTCCCATCCTATACTTACAGCTTTATTTTTTCCTATTCAAATATAAATTCATGCATTTGTCTCTGTCGACATTTATCTTCTGCCCATTGCTGCCCATTGGTCCAGCTTGTCAAGAACCTCCTGAATCTTGATACCATCTTATAATGCAGGATTTCTCAACCTTGGTAATTTTAAGATGAGTGAACTTCAGCTCCCAGAATTCCCCAGCCACTGTTCTAAGGTGTTTGCTATCTCCTATTCCCATCTTTGTCATCTGCCAATTTGAAAATTAAATGTTCTAAAATCTCACCCAAGAGGTTTATAAATAGGTTAAATAACATGGCTCATAATACAGTATGAAGTATGCTATATGATACTTCTTATTAATGGGATTTGGAAGCATTGACATATATTGCTGGTAATGATTATTCAAGCCAGCTCTATGTTACCCAATGATAATCTTCTTAAGTCCATTTGAACAGTTTTCTTTTGATAATAAATCCAAAGCAAAGAAGGAACTAAGAAACTCTGTTACTGTTACTCATCTACCATCACTGTTACTCGTCTGCCATCCTGTTCCATAAGCAGGTTCACCCCATCTTTTTTCTTTTTTTGATATTGTCAAAATGCCTTTTGTTGTAGTAGTTGCTTTAAGTCTAATTGCAAGTCTCAGTTTATTTTGTGCTTTAGCCTTTCTAATTTTCTTGCTGCTGATATTACTTACTTGCTGTTATATCCCTTGGATGATGATGCCCATCTTTCATTTCCTATATATGTTGCTTTTAAACTTGAGCTTCATAGAAAATTTCCTATGCATCCACAATTTCCAAAGCTGCCCTTATTTTTTTTTCCATTGGAAAGGTATGCAATTGTATTTTTTTTTCCATTGGAAAGGTATGCAATTGTATCCAGTACCTTAATTTTCAGAAGTTTCCAACCCTAGTGTGTTATTTTTAATTTGCCATATTCCCTTGCTAAATTCCTATTTGCTTGCTAAGTGAGCTCGTTCTCTGAGGAGCTAGCTTCCTTATATGTCCCCTGAAGCTGCCTCAACTAGGTCAGTAGCAAACAATGCTTGAAAAATGCACAATGAACAATTAACACCAATCAGCAGCAGTATATAAAATCAGAAGCACTCAGGGGAATAATTAGCAAACAATCAAATCATAAAAGAAGCAGTCAGCAGTCTCTCCACCTGCTTCCACTCTTTTCTTCTTCTCTGAATCTTTCTCCCTTCTTTTATTCTTTTTTGCCAAATTCCTGTTCACTCATTCAGTAAGGATCAAATTTTGTAATCTCTGATGGATTTATCCAAAGGATCTAGCTGTTTAAGCCAGCTCACAATCAAGCAAGATGGATTTTCATGTATTCAAAGTAGGCAGGTTTCTTGAAATTAGCAAGGAACTTCCAGAATTTGGGAAAGTGAACATGTGTACTCAGTGACTATTTTATAACAGGACTTGGTTTTATGGGGAACTGTAGACTACCTGTCCTCACAGTTAAGTATCAGTACTTCTTTACTTTCCTCAGTGTTTGTTTTATAAACTAATGGTTAACTGTACAAAGATTAAGAACAATTGGGAAATATATGGGGTGAGACAACAATCCCTTTCCAAACTATATCTTAAAAGATATAAATTAGATATTTATAAATTAGAATTAGTATAGATAAATTAGAACAATATTTAATTAGAACTTATTTATGAGAATGAAGATATAGTTGCAATTAGTCTTGGAGGGGAAAGTGTCCAATAAGGTAGATGTGCCACTGTTATAGAACTCTAGCATTTTTAATTTCATCCAGAAGAAGCAATGATCCTGTCACAGAGGTAAAAATATCATGTATTCTTGTGAAATAATTATGAATTTAAGAACTGGTAAGCACCCTTTACTCTCTCAATATGTTTAATTAACATTTAAGCATCCAGGATATATTTTAAATTAATAGCAAATTGAAACCTTATAAAATTCCCAGCTTGGAAAGCTTTTGCAGTGGCCAAACAGAGTTATGATTAAATAACTTTATATTAGTCCAAATAGAATTTTTAAAACAAGGAGAGTTCAGTCATTAGTAAAAGGATGATTGTTTTTGCAAAGAAGGGCTTGGTCCACTTTGAAGCTGTTGTCTTGTAAACCTAGAAAGGGTTTCTTTAGTCTTAGATGAAAGATGCAAAAGAATAAAAGCAGAAAGGAGCAGATATCCTGTAAGTATTTTCTTCCTTGCAAATAGTTAACTGCAAAGAAACCTGGCTTCTTATATTCCATAATGCACATCCACCTAAAGTACCAATCCACCCAGATCATTCTCATGCTGCATCACAGTAGCTACTAATACACCCTCCCACAGCCAGCAGCAGCAACTCCCAAAACATCAACCTCACCCACCCACCAGCCTGGAACTTGCAACTTTCTGCCAGCTTCCCCATTATCTTTGCTTGCTGGAAGCCAGCAGGAAGTCACAAGGGCATCCTCAATTAGTGTTCCATGAACCTCATTTAATGACAGCAACAGAGGCTGCCGGATTACTGTTGCTAAATGATGTGGTGACATGACATAGCACTTTATAACTGCATTACTTAGCAACAGACATTGTGGTCCCACTTACTGTTGTTAAGCAAGAGACTACTTCTAATTTCATGATGTTTTAATATTTTCATCCAAAAATCTTGCAAGATCTCACATAAGAATGCTGAAAACCTGTACAAGACTTAAAAATATCAGTCAACCTGATGCTGTGCTGTATAGCTCACCCCTGGATTTTTGCTATATTGCTGAAAAGCACCATCCTTTTAGAAGCAGGTAGTATCACCAGGCTGCTTTTGACTTACATTTTATATTACACATCACAATTTTGTATTTTAGGTTTTACATATTTTCAGCACTTATATTCTTATTTCAACTGAACATTCATTTAAAACAATAAAAAATTGGTTGAAATGAACCTTATTCTTTTTTTTCTGAACAAATAGGAATTAATGGCCCTATGTTATATTATCTATTAAATCTACAGTGATTTGAGAGTGAATGAATCTCATTTTTTCATTAGCTGCACAAAATAATGGAGTTGGTGCTTGAGTTCTAGACTGCCAGATAATTTTCTTAGAATGCTTTGCCAGCTAGAGGATGTTAGGGCACTTATTTTTGTGAACCTGACTGCATATATTCCTTTACATATATTTGGAAAGACCAGAGACAGTGGTGGCCAGAATATGGCAGCTTTCCCATTGCCTCAAAATATTGATACCAAAAAGTAAAATTATTCAATTATTTTATATATGCATATACCCCCAGTCATATTGTGAAGGTGGTTTATGAGTTAAAAGAAAGAAACATCTCACAATAAAAAAAGAGTAGATGCTACTCATTTCACTGTAGTCACCAAAAGTCTCTCCTCAGACTTACTCAACGATACTGAGAGAAAAAAAAAGAAGTCTTACTTTCTTACAGACCATTAATTCTCACACCAAGCATTATTGCTTCACCCTGTTCACCCACAATTATACAAATTATACACTGCTGAAGGCCTTTGCATGCCTGCTGTGTGCTTGATTTGTTACTCTGTGATAGTCTGGATTGCACCAGCTTCTGAAGCAGAGACAGTCAGTCAAGTTGACTCTCGCAGCTTCTTTAAAACAAAATGGAACAAAGCAAAACTTAATCCCATTTAATAGGACTCTTAATTTCCCAGTGGATACAGTTCTATTTCTTGTAGAATAGTAATAGCAGAAACTCACAACCCATTCAGCAACATTTGCCATCTGCACAGTAGTCATTGGGTGGGGAAAGAGGACAAGAACTAGCACAGCATCTCTCAAGTTCAGCTGCATCTGCTTGCAAGCACTTCCAATGAGGTCAGGATACATCCTCCCACCTATTCAGATTTATCTTTGCATTCCAGGGAGAAGGAACTGAAATTTGCCTTTGTCACTGTATGAACATTAAATTACATGTGGTATAAACATCTGCAAATTATCACTCTTATTTTCTCCAGACTGAACCTACACACATTGTCCCACATAAATAAGGGCATGTTACAATATTGGCATATGAATACCATGCTTTTTACATCATAGTCCAAAGTCTTGCCCCAAGTATATTTTGCTTGGTACTACAGTATCTGCTGGGAAGCACCCAACCTGGCAGGCAGGAGGACTCAGACACAGAGTAAGTCTGGAATCACTGCACAACCACAAAAGGGCTAGGGCTGAATCTCCACCCCCTTCTGGAATTCTTCAGAGCTTTACTATTGTTCCCAGAATGCTGCAAGTATGGGGAGATTCCTATATTATGGGCAGAACACAATATTTAGATTGAGCTCTGCACATGTGGGTCAAGTTGTTTGCTCCTGACAATACCAGAATTATCCAATTTCTGCTTTATGAATTAACACAGGTCAGACTTCCTTCAGGTGGTAGGAATACTCTTAATTCTTTTATAGAGGATATCCAAAATGTATTTCCATTTTTAAAGCTTTAGGGCAATACGACTCTAAATAAATATTATATGTTTGTGAATTAACAGCATATCCTGTTGATTCAATGGAATCTAATCCTTTTTTGTTTTGTTTTTCGTAGATGCTGTTTTTATGCTTTGTAGAGCTGCAACTGAATCTGATGCAGTTGCAGCCAAAGAAGAATTTCTTCCACCTGAAAAGAAATCTGACCTCTGTTGATCTGCTGATTTAACCCCCATTGCTCTGGCTGAGTTTGTAACAATCCATTCTGTTTTAATTTATTGTTGCATCTTATTTCCATTTATTTGAGGATCAGGGCCCTAATATCTATCTGTCTGTCTGTCTATTATTCAATCTATCATCTATCTTTTAAAATCTTTTAAAAGAAAGAAAAAAAGCTGACAAGAATTAATATTTAGAATAAAGAAAAGTGTAAGAAAAAGACAAAACCAAAAATGCAGGAAAAAAGAAAGAAAGTAAATATAAAGTAGCTTTCCATTTTCTTTACAAATAGTTGTTTATTTATTTATTAAATTTATATGCCGCCAAAATCCAAAGACTCTTATATATAAGCATATATGTAAATTAACCTCTTACTCTATGGTTATAGAATGACTTACATTTTTTCTATAATCTGTTTTTTAATCATCAAAATCAACATTTCATTTTTGTTTCATGCCAAAAATCTGAACTGAACTTAGTTAATGTCTCATTAATGATCAAAGATCTCATCTTGGAAATCTCAGATATCTTGTTGTTTAATTGCTAAGTTGTGACTTACTTCTCATGACCCCATGAACCATATCAGGCCAGGCCTCCCTGTCCTTCACTATCTCCTGGAGTTTGCTCAGATTCACATTCATTGCATTAATGATTCTATCTAACCATCTCATGCTCTGTTTATCCCTTCTCCTTTTGCCTTCAATCTTTACCAGTATCATAGTCTTTTTCAATGAATCTTCTCTTTACATTAGGTGGCCAAACTATTTGAGCTTCAGCATCAGTATCTGTCTTTCCAATGAACAAGCAGAGTTGGTTTCCTTTAGGATTGACTGGTTTGATTTCCTTGCCGTCCAAGAGACCCTCAAGAGTCTTCTCCAGCACCATAATTCAAAGGCATCAATTCTTCAATGCTCAGCCTTCCTTATAGTCCAACTCTCATGGTCATACATTATTATGGGAAAACCATATCTCTGACTATATGGAACTTTGTCAGCAAGGTGATGTCTCTGCTATTTAATATGCTGTTTAGGTTTGCCATAGCTTTCCTCCCAAGGACCAAACTTCTTTTAATTTCATATCTGCAGTCACCATCTGCAGTGATCTTGGAGCCTAAGAAAATAAAAACTGTCACTGCTTCTATTTCTTTCTCTTCTATTTGCCAGGAAGTGACAGGACTGGATGCCACAATTTTAGTTTTTTTTTTACTGTTGAGTTTAATTCACCCTCATCAAAAGGCTCTTTAGCTCCTCTTCACTTTCTGCCATTAGAGTGGTATCATCTACATATCTGAGGTTTATATTTCTCCCAGCACTCTTAATTCTGCCTTGTGATTCATCCAGCCTGGCATTTCACATGATATATTCTGTATATAAGTTAAAAAAGCAGGGTGACAATATACAGCCTTGTTATACTCTTTTCCCAATTTTGAACCAATCATTTTTCCATGTCTGGTTTTACCTCAAGAGACAGGTAAGTGGTCCGGTACTCCCATCTCTCTAAGAATTTGCCAGTTTGTTCACAAACTGTTCAACACAATCAATGGCTTTAGCGTAATGAATGAAGCAGAAGCAGATACTTTTCTAGAACTCCCTTCCTTTCTCCATGATCCAGTGAATATTGGCAATTTGAATTCCTCTGCCAGGAAAGCAAACCCAGCTTGTTCTTCTAGTATTTTTGGTTCACATACTGTTGAAGCCTAGCTTATAGTATTTTGAGTATTACCTTATCAGCATGTGAAATGAGCGCAGTTGTATGATAGTTTGAACATTACTTAGCATTGCCCTTCTTAGGGAGTGGAAAGTAAACTGACCTTTTGTAATCCTGTTGAGTTTTCCAAATTTGCTTGCATGTTGAGTACAGCACTTTCACAGCATTATCTTTTAGAATTTTAGACAGTTCATCTGGAATATCATCACCTCCACTAACTTTGCTGTTAGTAATGTTTCCTAAGGCCCTCTTGACTTCTGAGAAGTCTTCACTTCAGATGTTCCATTCTAGGTCAGTGACCACGCCATCATGGTTATCAAGGACATTTATCTCTTTCCTGTATTGATCTTCTTAATCCTTTCAGCTTCTGTAGGTCCCTACCATTTTTGTCCTTTATCATGCTCATTTTTGCACAAAACATTCTCTTGGTATCTCCAATTTTCTTGAACTGATCTCAAGTCTATCCCATGTTATTGTTTTCCTCTATTTCTTTTTGCATTGTTCATTTAAGGAGGCCTTCTTATGTCTCCTTGTTTTTCTTTGGAAATCTGTATTCAGTTATTCAGTATATTTTTCCCTTTCTCCCTTGTCTTTTGTTTTCTTTCTTTCCTCAGCTATTTGTAAAGCTCCATCAAACAGCCACTTTGCTTTCTTGCATTTATGTTTCTTTGGGATAGTTTTAGTAGCTATCTCCTATACAATGTTATTCAT
>JANHZU010008096.1:0-10561 GCA_032468055.1 Acrochordus granulatus
TTCCTCCTGCGTGGTACGACTGTATATCACTGCTACGTGTCAGCCTGCACTGAGAGGAGTCTGCTCCTGGAAGGGGGCGCTGAATCCCACAGTGATCAAAGAAGGAACAGGAGGTCTGAGAAGGAAGTTCACACTTCTTTTAATACAAGAGGAAATAAGTTTCTCTTCCAGGTGGAACCACAAATTGGAAGTTCTACTTGTCCAACCTCATGCCTCATATCGGAATCCATGACTACAACTTTCCTATCAGAAGATAATCTAACTCAGTTAAAAGTTTCTATTTTTCTTAGCATACTCTGCTAATTTCACTTTCAAAAACTACAGTCAATCGAATTTGGTCAAAACAAATGGGATTTTAATTCTGGGTTTATTTTTGTAAAATTGTCACTCATACACATTATCAGATTATTCAAGATTGCTTGCTCCACTCTTTTCAGTTTCATTGCTGGGCAAGTATTTTGGCGTCACTCTGCAAAATGTACAAAAACTTAGCTGACAACATTTTCTCCAGTTGGCTTTGAATTTACACCAAAAAATATTTCTTCTGCCAAATATTATTATTTAAGTTATTCAAAAAAGCCCCAGAGGAAGATGAACAGAAGGAGATAACCCTTGACTTATGACCAGAATTGGGATCAGAATTTTTGTTGCTAAGCAAGGTAGTTGTTAAGTTAGTTGTGCCCAATTTTATAGTATTTTTTTGCCACAGTTGTTAAGAGAACACTGCAGTTTTTAAGTGAATCGTGTTTGTTAAACAAATCCTGCTTCCCCCATTAACTTTCTTTGTTGGAAGCTGGCTGGGAAGGTCACAAATGGTGATCAATTGACCTCAGAATGTTGTAATTGCAATAAATAAATGCTGGTTGCCAAGTGCCCAAATTTTGGTCATCTACCCGTGAGGATGCTTTGATGGTCATAAGTGTAAGGACCAGTCATAAGTCATTTTTTTCAGTGCTGTTGTAATTTTGAACAGTAAGTGACAACAATGGTTGTAAGTCGAGGGCTACCTGTAGCTCTAACAAATTTATCCAGATTAACATTCAGTGGCGCCTAATGTTCAGTTATCCATTTGATCAATATGATTCCATTCTTGCCAGTTGTGCGCAGGAGACAGTCAAAACAGTCAAGATGGCAGCTGCAGTGGTGCAATCAAAACCCAGGGTGAAGTTTCGATGGTACCATCACTTCTGCCATCTTGACTGTTTTGACCACTCTTACATGTACTCAATCAAATTTCTTCTACAAGCAGCCATTTTCTCCCTTCCACAGAGAGCACATTTTTAAGAATAAAGACACCTGCAAATAATGAAAAAACATTAAAGAATGTTAAAATAATGAATCCCAACCAATGCTTAAGGGTTCATGAGGGATGAAGTAGCGCCCTGAACAAAGAAATTCTTCATATCCAGTGGGAAGAATTTCAGGAGTTAAACTCGGGGAAGGAAGAACTGAGTTCAGATTCATCCTCAGCCAAGCAAGATATCAAATCACCTCCTCCAAATGCAGCCTGCCTTGCAGGGAGATTGTTGTAGGGGGAAAAATCAGAGAAATGAGAACCAGGGATGCTCTTGGAGGGAAGACAGGATATAAGTTGAATGAATAAATAAAAAAATAAATATTCCAAAGCGGTACTGAATACAATTCCATCGTTGCAATCACTGCATTATACACCATTGCTTCATGCTGGTTGTGTTCACACCACAGGCTTAAATGGGTCAGTAAAAAACTTAACCAGGTTGGCCTCAGATTATGAGGCTCCTATGTCGGAAAATCCAGTCCAGTGCTTGCCACCGACACTGACCCAATGCTGTCTGAATTCACTCAACATCCCCAAACCGGCTTAACAAGACAAAAAGGTTTTCATCTACAAACCACCTTGTAATAGTCTTAAAGCCACTTTTTTTCAAATGAACCCAGTTTCACATGTGCAGATACAGCAGTTCAGTTTTTCACCAGGCCTGGTTGAAAAGGTTGTGTGAACCTCGCCTGGAAGTTGGGGCAGGAGGTAAGAGGGCAAGTTGTGAGTTTTATGGCTGGGAAGGAGTAAAATTCTCAAACTCGGCAACTTTAACGTGTGTGGACGTCAGTTCCCAGAACGTGCTGGCTCGGGAATTTTGGGAGTTGAAGTCCACACTTCTTAAACCATTCTGGCCAGGGAAATCCCAAAAATTGAAGTCCACACATCCTAAAACATTCTGGCCAGGGAATTCTGGGAGCTGAAGTCCACACATTTAAAACTGCCAAGTTTGCGAATCACTGCTCCTATTCCCTTTTCTATGCCTACTACAAAGCTGAAAGGTTGTAGTCCTGAAAAAAATAATACCATGAGGTGAAAAATCTTAATTTTATGGACAAATGGAGGGGAAAGAAGTGTCCATTAAAATCAAATGTCCATTAAATCAGAATGTAGATAATTAGGTAAATCTTTGCATAATTTACATACAGATTTTTATAAGTTATATTCAGATGTCTGATTTACAGAAATGTGTGAATGTTGTCCAAATCTGCATTTTGTCTATTGCATCCAAAGTACGGTGAATGGAGGTCTGTAAAATTGATGATTTAATGTACATTATCTATTGTTCATGCAATGCTTTATCAATTCCAGTACAATGGCTAGAAAGTCAGGTAACCTGTTGAAACCAAGTTAAGAAAACTCGGTTTTTATGCTCGCATCACATGTTAGGATGCAACAATAAATCACACTGCCTGAAACATCAGACTTTTACAAGTTACTGACCCCAGAGCTAACCGAATCAACTGAATTAACACCGCATCCTGACCCCTCAAAACCCTATCAAGGTTAATGCTAACCAGGCTTAGCAGGTTGTGTGAATATTTCCACTAGGTCTTTCCTTAACCCAGTTAAGCATGTTGTCTAAACACAGAATGAATTAGCACAATGGCTGGGTTCACACAACATGCTAACATTGTAGGAGCATAACTGGGTTAGTCAATGGTGGCTAAAATCAGATTCCATTTTTTTCAGACTAACATATTTTATTAAAAGGCTAAGTTTTCAATGGGTGAATTCCTACATCATGAACCCCCAAGGGCTACTATTAGTACTATATATTATTATATCGATACAATTGTTATTTCTATTCTATTCCATCTTTCAGGACCAAAATCCTTCCAAAGCATCTCAGAGGGAAGCTATTAAAAGGAAATGGTTCATAATCGCAAAGGCAAACATCATGAATATGATTTAGGATGAAATAAGCAATAAGACCTCAGTGATAGCGGTTTCCTGCCCATCCTGGTCTCTTGTTTTACATAGCCACATTTCAACATCTTGTGGGAACCCAGACAATTTCCAATTTAATTTTTTTTGCAAGAAATAACATTTCTCCTCTAGTTCTAAAGTCAACTAACCTTCTGTAGCACAAGATACAACTTGAAAATTTAGATAAGTGCTTAACAGCATTCTGCTTTCTCTCTCAAAAATGTCATTTAAGGAGTAAACTATTCACATGTTTCTTGTACCATTTGCACCAACTTGGTTGAAAATACCCTTCCAAAGTTTCAGAAGCCTCCGCTCCTCTGGTAAAGTGTCTTCCCAATAGAAAATAAACCTGCTACGAGACCGTGTTTTTCACTTTCATGGCTAGATGGTCTCTGCCCCGCAAATTGCAATGGGGTAGGCTGCTGGTCCTAGATTGGGCACCATTTTTTGCCATCGTCTGGGGGCAGGCAAATTTGACAAACTTTTGCCCAGCTAAAAAGTACAAGATGGGGTCCAAGCAACTGTTAGTGCTGGCCAAGGGGCGAGTAAGTTTGTAGGCCAGGTTGATAGCGTTGAGGGTGGGACAACTGAGGTCCCAGCTGCGGAAGGAGTAATACAAAGTGCGGGTGACGTGGAAGGGTAGAAAACAAACAATGAAGACCATCATGACAATGATGATCATCTTGACAGACTTCTTCTTGGAGCTGGACATGTGGGTGATGCCCCGTGTGGGCTGCAGAAGCTTGTGGGCCATCATGCAGTAGCAGACAATGAGGAGGAGGAAAGGTATGCAGAAGAGGAGAACCAACATCACCGAACTGTAGATGATGAACTGATTGAAGAGCTCTTTGGAGGAGGTGTCATGGCAGGTAATGCTGTTGCACCTCTGGCTGGTGGTGACGAAGAAGAGCACTGGTGACTGGCAGCTGATCACAACAAGCCAGATGATGGCCGACACCCAGCGGGCATAGCGGGCTTGGCCCCACTCCAAGGACTTCAGAGGGAGGCAGATGCCCATGAAGCGGTGGGCGCTGATGCAGAGCAGGAAGAGGATGCTGCCATAGAGGTTGGTGTAGAAGAGGAAGCGGACAAGCTTGCACAAGCTGACGCTGAACGGCCAGTTGTCCTCCATGGCATAGTAGTAGATAAGCAGGGGTAAGGAAATCACGTACAGCAAGTCGGACACTGCCAGGTTGAACATGTAGGTGGTGGAGGCGTTCCAGGTCTTGATCCGGAAGATGAAGACGTAGAGAGCCAGCAGATTGAGGGTGAGGCCCACCACAAAGACGATGCTATAGGAGACGGGCAGCAGGATGTATTTGAAGTCCTCGTCAAATTTGCACTTGTAGGGGTTCTCCTCCTTGCTGCACCCACCTTGAGAAGAATTGGTGCTGGTATTCGAGGAGTACAGCAGGAACGTCATGTTCGCCATCACTCTTGGAAAGCCCCAGAGAAAACCACAGTGAAAAATGCTAGCAAGCAAGTAATGCTACATTTACACAGAACATCAACTGTACACTGAATCAACAACAAAAATTTACCAGCAAGCTGGATTTGCAAAGCGAATGAAGTCTGAGGAAAAAAATTAAATTAAACTTTAACTAAACTTTGTAGGTTATGGGAATACAGGTAGTCCTCTACTTGCAACTATTCATTTAGCAACTGTTCAAAGTTACAGTGGCGCTGAAAAAAGTGACTTATGACCAGTCCTTGCACTTTTGACTGTCACAGCATCCTCACAGTCACATGATCAAAATTTGGATGCCTGGTTACCGGGGTGTATTTATGATGGTTGCAGCATCCTTGAGTCATATGGTCTCCATTTGCGACCCTCCCAGTTGGTTTCCAACAAGCAAAGTTAATAGGGGAAGCCAGACTGATGACTGTGATTCACTCAATAATGGCAGTGATTTTTATAGCAGTTGTGGCAAAAAAGGTCATAAAATCAGCACAACTCCCTTAACAATTGGCTTGCTTAGCAACAGAAACTCTGGCTGTGGTCATAAGTCGAAGGCTTCCTGTACACTGAATCAACACAAACAGCAAAAACTTACCAACGAGCTGGGTTTACAAAATAAGTGAAGTCAGGAAAAAAAAGATTAAATTAAACCCTAACCAAACTTTTTACATTATGTGAACAGCACTCTACGTGACTTAGTGAAGCAGGTTTGCGTGAACAGAGCCATCTGGTAGAAGGAGGTCTGATCAAGGTTTATAATGTTCCTAAACAGTGTTTGTTTTGGGGCAGGGGCAGAAAGAGATTATTTGTTTTACTTTCCAAAGAAATAAATGTTGGAAAGAAATGACAAAAAGATCTCAGATGCCACGGGCAAGGTAATCTGTTGGAAATTTAAGAATGGGACCAATTCGGTGTGAAATAGGATCTCTCAGCCCTGATAAGAGGAGTGGACTTCAACTGCCAGAATTCCTCACCCATCTTAAAGTGCCCAAGTTTGGAAAACACTGCTGTAAATGCAGGTGCGCCTTGTTAATTTCTCCAGCTTCATGGTTGCTTTGTGAGGAACAGGGGTGTCCCCAGGGTCGTCAAAAAATTCAAGTTGGTGCCCAGGAGGATGTGATTAAAGCTTGTGGATGTGATTATGCACGTCACATTCACAAATTGGGCAGCTTTTCCAGCCGCTCTTTGCAGGCATCTCGGTCAGGGATTTTCCCCAACACTTGCCAGTTTCATGAAAATAACCCATTAGTAACGTCAATACTGTGGTGGCGGTGCTTTTATTATCTACTCTAATATTTATACTTGGATTCATATCTGATGAAATGACTCAGGAGGCTTGCAAAACTACACAGAAGCTATTCCATTATCTTCCCCAATTTCCGTTTGTTCTGTTTGGGAAGAAAGGTGACTTGATTTTGGTACAGAATTTGCACTCTCTTCTCCTGAGCCTTTTCCTATCCGAAATTCAGCAAAAGCCAGGCAAAGCCAAAATATCTTTTGCTTCTTTTTCGACAGCAGCTCTGCAGCGAGAAGGTGTCAGTTCTCAAAGGAACATGACAGAGTTTCTCTCTGCCTATCTGGGAATTGCACAATTGCATTCCTTCACTGTGTGCCATCCTGCCTTTAAACGCCTCTTTCCTGCTCTTGCGTTTTAATTATTAACTCTCAGAAGGTACCTGCCAGCTGTTGCAATGCATGAAAAGATGCTAAAGGAAGTGAAGGGATCATCTTTTGCACGCACCTTCATTTCTGCAGGTGGCAAAAAGACGGCAGGATTAAACTAGGCAAAATTGCAGGTCATCCTCAACTTACGACCACAATTGGGACTAGAATTTTCATTGCTAAGCAAGGTAGTTGTTAAGTGAGTCACTGTTTTATTACCTTTTTTGTCACAGTTAAGCAAGTCATTGCAGTTGTTAAGAGAATCACATGGTCATTAAGTGAATCCAGCTTCCACCATTGACTTTTCTTGTCAGAAGCTGGCTGGGAAGCTCACAAATGGTGATCACATGATTCTGGGACGCTGCAACTATTATAAATACATGCTGGTTGCCAAGTGCCTGAATTTTGAACACGTGACCGCAGGGATACTGCAATGGTCATAAGTTCAAGAACTGGTCATATGTTATTTTTTTCAGTGCCCTGTAACTTCAAATGGTTGCTAAATGAATGGTTGTAAGTCAAGGATTACCTGTCAGCCTCAACATTTCCAAGACAGAATGCTTTGTCTGACCAATTGTTGCAAACCATTGCAGTAAGTGATACAACATGAACATTTTGGCCTTCAGAAGGAGCCTGAAAACCTGGCTTTACAAGATAGCTTAGGCTTCTATTGGGAGTTTGTCGTCATGTGGGTTGCTGTCAGATTAATCAGTTTCACCTCCCCCCATGTGCTTCTTGCTCCCCTCCTTTCATCTTGCTATTTTATTTATATTGTATTGTTATGATTTTTCTTTGTTGTTTTTATTTATGTTCCTGAGATCGGCGGCACATACATATGACAAATAAATAAATGCCTTTCTCCATAAATCAGTGTTTCTCAATTCATCAACTTTAAGGTGTGTGGATTTCAACTTGCAGAATTCCTGATGCTGGCTGGGGAATCCTGGTAGTTGAAATCCATACATCTTTAAATTCTTAAAATTGGGAAACACTGATCTAGTCCATCCCACTGCA
Organism: Acrochordus granulatus; assembly: GCA_032468055.1. Classification (NCBI taxonomy): domain Eukaryota; kingdom Metazoa; phylum Chordata; class Lepidosauria; order Squamata; family Acrochordidae; genus Acrochordus; species Acrochordus granulatus. Next base: position 7,362 of record JANHZU010008096.1, read on the forward strand.
GTATATAAGAAAATGACTGCAGTTTTCTTAAGTTGCCTTTTCTCAAATCTTTCTGCTAAGACCTATGAAGCAGACATACCTGTGAGTCCAGTGTAAACCGTTGTAAACTGACATCTTTTCAAGGACACATCCAGCCCTACAGATGTTAAACTATGAAAAGAAAAAGGAGAGTTTCAGTTGGCAGAATGCTGGTTCTTTGCCAAATACTGTATTCCTCTCTTCGGGAGGAATTATGTGGTTACCCACCAAGCAAGCAAAGTTGCAACAAGGCTGGCATTGTCCCAGATGGCTCCAAAGCCACTTGGATTGTAGATTGTTGACTTCACAATCCACCACTGTTTGATTGCCGAGAGACGGCCTCCTTGCTTCTGAAGGACTCCTTCGGGGGCGAGAATTGACATCTGTGTGCCTGGAGTCTCAAAATCCTGCCAGGGTTGCATAATTCACCAGGCTGAGAGGCATCCATGGGTTTCCAATGGGGCAAAAGAAAAGGCCACTTGGCATTCAGGTGACCTTTTTCTCTGGCATGTGGGTGGGTGAGTGAGAATATTTGTGGGGGTTCATGAGCTGCCTTTCTCCATCTGTAGCTGAGGAGGAGAACAGAAAAAAAGATGCTGGCCAACAGCTTTGCTAATTATTTTCAAATTCATCTCAACATCCTGCTGTGGTTGTGAAACCTTTGCAGTCAGAACAAATTTTCAACCCTCCAGACTAACATTCCCATCATGACAGGTCAGGGGTATCTGCTGTGGGATGAAGAAAAGTCAAGACAGTAGGTTGCAACTACCTCTTTTTTAATCTATGTAAGATGGGTGGACTTCAGCTCCCAGAATTCCCATGCTGGCTGGGGAATTCTGGGAGTTGAAGTCCACCTTTCTTAAAATGGCCAAGTTTGAGAAACAAAAAATGACAATCAAGATCAGGATGATGGGATTATTCCTTGAATTAATTTGCTGCTGATCACAGAGAGGGTGTCATGAGAAACATTGTTTGGGAACATCCTGAGAAAAGAGAAGTTTGGCACTGCTGCTTCCTTCTTGTACGGTCTAAACAAAACCAGGGCTGCCATTCTTCTGAAGAAGAGTCCTCCTGCTGAGACTTCGATGGGCAAACAAAAATCTGCCAAAACAGCACAAAGGCTGCAGTCTGTGTGTGGCATCTTGAATGTTCCAGCTTCCACCCAGCAGCTAAGATTAATAGGGCCCTAAGGGCAGGGAGGTTAGAAAATTATGTTTATTCCCAGACTGCATTCCACAGTTGTCTTGGAAGGCATTGTATTGACCTTTCACCTTAAGACCAAAGTGATTGTGACCTCCTGTTCTCTGGATCTATGCGCCAGAGGCTGGCCAGTCATCAATTGAGGATGCTGTGACTGCGAATAGGCTAGATGACCTCAAGGATTCTATGGACAAAAGTAGTGAGGCCCTCGATTCTTACTCCTGGTCTAAGTCCACAGCTATGTTTTTCTCACAAGTTTGTAATTATAGAATTGAGCAAAGATGGTGTTTCTCTCTCAACGTGAGGTCTACAATGCTGCTGCCTATGGAAAGGTATCACGATTGGAGACTTGTATGTGGCCTTTTTCAGTAATTCAGTGGCATTAGGACTACAAACCCCAGAATTCCTTGCCCTGCACCCTTCCAACTTGGAGTTCTAGGAGTGCAGTCCCCCCAAAATCTGAAGAAAGTGAAAGTGGAAATGGTCAAGCTTCTAACACAGCCATTGCAAGTTTGAGGATTAAGAGGAAGTGAAGTTTGTGGATTTATCACACATTTGTTCCCTCCATCACAAAGAGACTATTGTGCAAATTCACCGACACAAGTGAGTTTTTCCACCACTTAGCTCAGCAGTGAGATTGCTGAGGGATCTGCAAAAGTCCATTTGTGGAACTCAGAGTCCATGTGGATGTGTTCAGGGTAGCCAGAGTGGTACCACTTCAATCCTCTTGGCACAATGTGCTTGTGTGTGATTTATGGAAAAATCACTCGGTGAGATTAAATTGCCAGGAGGAACAATTCCCACGGACACACCCAAATCTACCGTTTGTTACTCTGACATTGCCCTCACCTTTGCTCTCATGAGATCATAAATATAACATCCAAACATCTCCATGAGTTTTTAATGGTTCATGTGAAATTAGTTCCTCCTTCTGCACAGTTGAACTGTTTTACATAACAGTCATTATCATTTTGTAAGGACATATGCTGAACTTTTCAATCTACCAGCCTTGGAAATTTGCTGTTGGGGAATATTTTGAGTGCTGCTTTGAAATTACAGTTTGCAATTAATATAATTTCCCAGATTTTAATTGGTGCTCTCCGGATGTGTTGCATTTCAATTCACAGAATTCTCCAGCAGTAAAATATTACAGGTATTCCTTGCTTTGAAACTGTTCATCTAATGACCACACAAAGTTACAATGGCACTGAAAAAAGTGACTTATGACCAGTCCTCACAATTACGATGATCACAGCATCTCTGTGGTCACATTATCAAAATTTAGGCACATGGCAAGTAGCATGTATTTATGATGGTTGCAGCCTCCCAAAGTCATGTGGTCAGCATTGGTGATTTTCTGAGCTAGCTTCTGACAAGCAAAGTCAGTGAAGAAAGCTGGATTCACTTAACAACCATGTGATTCATACAGCAATCATGACAAAAAGGTTGTAAAATCAGTCACGACTCACTTAGCAACTGTCTTGCTAAGCAATGGAAATTGTCATCTCAAGTTTGGTCATAAGTTAAGGACTACCTGTATGCTATTAAAATTCTCCTTGTCAGGAATGCAGACACTTTCTTCCAATAACCTTTCCCAAATGGTGCCCTACAGATGAGTTAGTTATAGGTTAGTATACTGGAATCCCAACATGTCTGGAAAGCACCAAGTTGAGGAAAATGGCTCTAAGCTAACAGTCTTGTTCATGAAATTCATATGATACCAAGGACCATGAATCAGACTTTACAGTGTCATAAAGAGAGGCAGAGCATGGTACAAAAGCCAGAACAGTCCTGTTTATACAACATATTTGCTGATTTATTACTGAGATAAGTATATATGTGTCTTTGCAGCAACATATTAAGAATTAAGCCCAGATGCATATACCAAAACAGCAGCTTGATATTTTGTTGTTCAGTCGCACAGTCGTGTCCGACTCTTCGCGACCCCATGGACTGCATTACGCCAGGCCCCCCTGTCTTGC
>JANHZU010008097.1:20069-31448 GCA_032468055.1 Acrochordus granulatus
GGTGGTTTGGAAGCGCTTCTTGCCTCCGTACTATGAGGGGAGAAGCGATGAGGGGGATTTCTGCTTATTTTGGGCAATGACGAGGACAATTTCTGCTTTATTTTGTGTGTGTGTGCGCGCACACGCGCTTTAAGAATATCCCGGCGACGAGAGGAGGGAGAGCGGGAGGGGACTTCCTGGGGATTGAATCTGGAGTCTGAAGTCTCAGGAGTTCTCTCTCTTGAATGCCTTTCACTTAATTTACGCTGTTTATGCAGCGAGAGAAGGGGGCTCATTGCGATCAGGATTCTGGCAAGGTCAGTCATACGCACAGTAACGGAGTAAACTGCACGCGGTCAAGTTGGCAGAATGTGCACGCACACTTGCTGCGTCGGCAGAACTCTTGCGCGGGTTTGCTGCCTGAACAAGAAATACAGAGCGCGCTGACTGATGATGCCCCACAAGTTATCATGTGAAATTTGCTTGCTGTGTGAGTCGCAGCTCATTTAGCGGAATAAATTTGATTAATTTTTTTGCTCGTCTTGCGAGTTTCACGTCTTGCGAGTCACTCGTCTTGTGAGGTACCACTGTAGTTGCAAACCTAGTTCAACTCATACATCATCTCTAAAAGAGCCGTCTGGTGTAGTAGTGAAGCCATCAGGCTAAAAAGCGGGAGATCCTGAATTCTCATCTGCCTTGGGCACGAAAACAGCTGGGTGATCTTGGCGGTACCAGTCACTTTCTCTCAGCCCTAAGAAGGAGGCAATGGCAAACCACTTCTGAAATCTTGCCAAGAAAACTGCAGGGAATTGTTCAGTCTCTGAGAATTGGACACAATTGACTATCATTGTCTGTTTCATAGTTAGCCAGGTACGCAAACTGGATTTGGTGTTTTTGTCTACCTATCAAGTCCTCCTCAAGGACCTGAGGTAGGCAAATGTTGTTTGATGGTGTTAAAAATATTGTTCCAAGATGTCAGGTGTTCTAAGGAAAACTGGCTTTTGCAATTGACTGATGGTGAGTTTGTCAATGCTGTCAGTGTTCAAGGGGTGCTCCGGTTGTTTTGGGATGGCACCCGAGGCACCTCTCACTATCTGTTTTGCCACAGTCGTCCTATTTCTATCTGCGGGTCTTTGTATGTTGTGATTTTCTCCAGTTCTTTCTCTTCTGTTCTGCTGCCTCCAGGCACTGCCACATCGACTATCCAGACTTTTTTGTCTCTCTCATTGTTCTTCCTGCCTTTCAGTGTGAGATACACATATACATACAAAGTTAGCAAACAAACCTAATACTCCTATTTTCCCTAATTTCCTATTAAATCTTTTATATATGTGACAATTTATTTTTGTTAGCCCTGGCATACTCATGAGAGAGAAATCAGATCCACCGTGGTCTACCAAGGCAATGCGGGGGAGTGTTGCCTCCTGCAAATGCCAAGTGCAGAAGGGCTTCTGTTCTGCTCTACAGACTCTCCAGCAGTTTAGCAGGAAAATAAGATGAAGAGACCAACACAGGATTGTCTAAATCAATTAGCACTTCCTCAGCATTAGCTGAAATAAGCATATTGTTAGGAGTTTTACATTTTGGCACATTTTATTTATTTATTGCTTGCTTGCTTTGGTTATATTTCTAGATGCTGAGCCTTTGCTTCAAACAGAATAGTGTTGTAAATTTCCAGGGTTGGATTTGTGTGTGTGTTTAATAGCCATTTCAGTCAGTGTAATTGTCAGAGGAAGAGCTGATGCTCAAAAGGCACTGATTCCTTTGAGGCTAATGATCTAACTAAATCCACACTTCTTAGCAAAAAATCTGGCCAGTTTTGTGGTGACAGATGTCAAGTTGAAATGATAAGTACAGAGTACCCTTGACCATTTCAGATTCCTACCTCTTGGGGAAATGTAAGGATCTAATGCTTCTCTTCATTTCTAGCTATCCATGAACGTGATCTTCATTTCATATTTTAATTCTTTCCTAAATTGATAAGGGGCTGCAAATAGTAAATAATCATGCTCTTTAAGAACTGTGAACAGCCATTGAATTACAACTAGTCCTCAGCTTATGACCGGTCGCTAAGCAACCATTTGAAGTAATGACAGACCTCCTTTCAGGCTACTTATGACCTGGATTTGGAATTCCAACAGTCAGGTTCCCCCCTCTGTCATGTGACTGAACTTGGGCGCTCAGCAACACAGCTGCATTTATGGCCACGTGCAGTATCTTGCAGTCATGCGATTGCATTTTATGATGGTTTTGCACACACGGCCAAACTGCACCCATAATGAACAATTGGTTCACTTAAAACTGCGACACTTCCTTAACAACCACCTCAAAAAAGGTTGTAAAATGTTTTTTTAGACCGTCACAACCTATGACCATGATGGGCAGGCTCCATTATAGTGGTAAGTTGAGGACTACCTGTAGGGGGGACCACAGAGAGGGCCAAAAAATATAAAATTGTTGGCCATGATCAAAGTCCTCCCCCCTTGTTTTTTCTGTCATATGCATGTTGCACATTCCAAAAGGCTGGGGCTTCAGTTGCATCTGCCTTCTTGAAATTGTTGACCCATATCCCTTGCTGCCCTGCCTGGAAGCATCTGGAATGGCTTGCCTATCACCTACCGGTCAAGACTAAAGCTTGAGTGAAAAGCTTAGAGCTCAAAAGCTCTAAAATGAGGTCTGCTTCTTGGGATGACTTTCCTCTGTTTGGGGGAATTTAGATTACTGCAATGCGCTCTGCATGGGATTGCCCTTGAAGAGCATTTGGAAACTTCAACTGGTGCAGAATGTGGCTGTGTGGGTACTAAATAATGCCACGTGCAACATCACTACTGTATGAGCTGCATTGGTTACTGGTAGGTCTCTCCGTGCCATTCCGGGTGCTGGTTGTCAGCTTTAAAGCCCTGCATGGCTTGGAACTGAGTTACTTGAGGGATAACCTTTTTCCAAGAGTCTCTACCCACTGTGATCTCGTAGACTGGGCATGCTGCAGATCCCATCAGCCAAAGACTCAGCTGGTGGAGAGTGGAAGATGGTCCTTCTCTGCTGTAGCCCTGTTCTGAATATCCTCCACTTGTTGATTAGGATGGCCCCAACCCTGTTGGTTTTTCATGTGGCTTTAAAAACCTGGCTGCATTCCCGTTTCCCGAGCCTGGAGGTCTGCATGTATTAAGGGCCCCATCTCTTGGCTTTACTGTTAACTGATTAACTATCTTGGCTGCTGAATATATTTATTTTGGATGCTTTTATTGCTTTAAATGTTTTTATTACTTTATTGTTTTCAGTTTTACAGTCGTGAGCTTCACAGAGTCATTAGTTGAGATGGGCGGCTATAGAAATGGAATAAATAAATAAAACTATCTTCTATGAGGTCTTTTAGTCACACGATAAAGGCTGATTTTTTCACCACATCTTTCTTGGGTGAATGTTGTCCCCTCCCCAACCTCTCTTTCCTTTTAAAACACATTTAATGTGGAATGTTTTTAACTAGCCATCTTTGTATTTGTTTCTATCTCATTTTCTCTTTTAGTTTAAATATATACTGCTTGGATGACATCCCATAATTGACCTTGGGGACCATATCTTCACTTTGATGCTAGAAACAAAAATAACTTATTTCCATTAGTCAGGTCTTGGAGGAGAACAGACAATTAAAACTTGGGTATCTCAGGTGCTGCTTTTTTCTCATGGGTGGTTAAACTACCGCTTCACTCCCTTGCTTTGCTGGCCGAGCAAAGAGATCTGCAGTTTTCTAGCTGAGACTTGAGAAGCCCAATGCAAGGAATCTATTCAGAGAGTTCACAGAAATGCCTTGTTCCATTTTAAAGGGTGTGGAGGAGGAAAAAGGAATGATGCAGATAGGGATGTCAGAAAAAGGAAAATACAGCTCCCCATTTTTGGCTCTGGGCCTGCCCTTTGCTCCAGCTGCCTTGCAATGATTACAGTACTCCCAGCAAATGGTGGCTATTGACATTAAGAAAAGCTTCCTGCGACAAGATGACTAAAATAATGCCTGCAGAGCTGTTTGAGCATTAGTGCAAGAAACAGCCCTTGTTTCAGCATAATTTATTCGGTGACTCCACTGGAATTGGTGGAGCTATCAGTGAAAGGCCTAACATTAGAGTGAGAAGAAAAAAAAGAGGAAGAAACTCTTGTGGGAAGGGCTGTCATTGTTAGAAGATGGGGCAATTCTTCAGAGTTGTTCCAGAGATATGATAAAAACAACAAATTACAAGGAAGTAGAATCTGTTTCCCAAGTATAAGGGGTCAATGAAGATTCTCAGTCATCCAGGTAGAGTTGCCTAGAGATTGACATCCAGTTGCCATGACCCAGCCTCCAGACAAGTATAAGGTGAGACACTCTCCTTCACTTTATATCAGTATATCTCAATCTTGGTGGCTTAAAGATGAATAGACTTCAATTCTGGCTGGAGAATTCTGGGAGTTGATCCACACATCTTTAAGTCACCAAGGTTGAGAAACTCTGGTTTAAACAGAGTCTGGGTATCATCTGTCAGGGATATAATGATGCCTTTGTTGGGCAGAGGGTTGATCAGGCTGGCTTAGGTAATAAAGACTGATGTGGTTTGACTAGATGATCTACATTTGGCACTCAACAACCAGATTGCATTTATGGCCATTTTATGACAGTTTATGACAACTTTCATGTTTTATGGTTTTCCAGCAAAACTGGGCCATAGTAAACCATTATTTTGCTTAACGACTGCCCGTTCACTTAATGACCATTGCAAAAAGGGTTGTAAAGTCATTCTGTCGCATGGATGACTCATTTTAAACTCCATTATCATAAGTGAAGGACTACCTGTACTGCCATTACAGCTTTAATATGCATATTTTTACAATTCGTATTTGACCATTTTTCTGTTTCTTTGGCCCTCTTATTCTGAAATGTATTTGGGTCAAGTATCCTGAGATGTTTCTATGTTATATTCTTTAGAACTTGTGAAATGCACGCTGTCTTGCCACACACAGCTATACAGTTATCTATTCCAGTTCTTAAGATGCTTTTTTAAATGTCAAGGATTCAGATCATGTTGGTTAATAGGTGTTCTAAGACATCCAAGCTATGTGACAGTAGATTAAACCCTCCCAATCAGATTGTTTGAATATGTATTCTAAAATTAGACATTAGATATGCAAGTAGATAAAAGGGATATTATGAAAGAGGCTTTAAATGCAAACAGGTTGTCCTGGACTCATTTAGGTGAATGTTTTTTTTTTCCAGTGGTTTTTTCTTTGTCCTGGTGAGAATGAAGTATGTAAAATAAGTACTGTAGATGATGATTGCCAGCTTTTTCCTGGCTTTGATCAAATATTTAGGGCAGTCATTGTTTAAATGCAAAATTTCTAGGTGCATCAGATGTGTTTCACTTCTCAGTATTTCTTTGCTGATTCACATTTAAATTTAAATCTCAGTTTAAAAAATACTGTTTTTCTAAAAAAGCGTTCTTCTCAAATGGGAATGTTCATCAGTCATTGTTATGATTATGAAGCAAGATGTGACTTCATTCTGAAAATCCATATCAGTTGGCTGGACTGATGTCTGTTGGACTTCCTTCTTGCCCCGGGTGGGCTTTGATGCTGAGTTGGGACCAGTGCCGGTTGGTGGGAGAAATGGCGCTTGACTGATTCATACGTGGGTTTCTGTCTCTTTCAGATTCTGACGCAAAGCAAAAGAGGAAAGTAGCTGAGATCTATCAAGTGCTGAACAATGAGCCTGTGGACATTGCTCCCCTCCGGCGCATGGCTATCAGTGAAGGGGGTCTCCTCATGGATGAGATTCGCTGCAAAGTATGGCCCAGACTTCTCAATGTGAACACAGATGACTTGCTGCCTCCACCAGGTGAAGGTCCTGCTCTTACCGCCTGCCGAGTCTTGGAGCCCAGTGGTGGGGTGCGAGCCCACCAACACCAAGAATATTCCAGCCGTTAACGTTGGGATCCTTGGTGCTCTCTGTGCTTGGTTGTTTTCTTGTGGACATTTCATGAGCCAACTAAGTAGCATCTTCAGTGCTAGAAGGGAGTGGGATTTGATGTTTCCTAGTTGGGTCATGAAACATCCACAAGAAAACAAGCGCAGAGAGCACCAAGGGCCTCACAGTTCAGCCCTGAGCTGCAAGTATTCTCTTATGTTGGTACCATTAACTTTGTTTCCAATAAACTCATAATTATTTATTTCGATTTGGCCTTCCTGACATGTTTATGCTGTGAAAAGCAAAGCCAGAAATCACTATGATGTTAAAGATTTTTAAACATCCAGAATTTTATAAAGGTCGGCATAGCTTTAGGCTATACACATGGCAGTGACTAAAGACTCCAAGTCTGTATGATGGCTGGCTCAGTCCTAGTGTATTTTTTTTCAGCAAACTGGAAGCTGCTTTGCAAAGATTGTAAGGGGAGAGCCATGTTTTTCTCAGTGGCAAAAAATCTGGGTCTGGTAGCACATTTTCCACTTAACCCACTTTATGAAAGGGCACAGCTTTTTGTGAGCCGCAGCATATGCTTTTTCATAAAACTACTTTGTTGGAAAACCAAAACCTTTGGGATTTTCTGCTTTGCAGAGATGTTGGATGACAAAGCGTGTCTCATTTTAAATTTTCATGGGTTAACTGCCTATTATTATCTTAGCTTTTGAGCCTTTCTTGGTAACTGTAATTAACCGTAACATCCTTTGCTGTTCCTCTTAGAGGAAAAACTTCGAGAAAATAGCAAAGATTATCAGCAAGTATTGTTGGATGTAAGGCGATCCCTCCGGCGTTTCCCTCCAGGTATTGTGAACAATCCATCCACTTTCTGACGGTGAAACTCCTGTTAAAAAGGCAAAGGTTCTTCCTTTCAGTTTCCTTTCAGTCGTGTCTGACCCTAAAAGGTGGTGCTCATCTCTGTTTCATAGCCGAAGAGCCAGCATTGTCCATGATCATGTGGCTGGCATGACTATACGCCGAGGCGCATGGAGCACTGTTACTTTCCCACCGAGGTGGTACCGATTTATCTGTGTGCATTTTTTTACATGCTTTCAAACTGCTAGGTTGAGTATCCTGCAAAACTACTTGGGTTGAAGCAGGCTCATTTGCTGCAGCTTCTTCCAGAGAAGCCAAAGGATTACAGTTCGGCAACAGTCTGCTGTTTGTTCTGTCACTCTCTTGATTCTTTTTGCAGAAGGAACATTCCCAAGGTTCCTTGCTAGAGAACCAGGAGAGTTGAATGTACTCATAATATGGATAGTCCTCAATTTACAACTGGTCGCTTAGCAATATTTGAAATTATGACAAACGCCCAAAAACTTATGACTCACTTCTGAAGTCACATTTTGTGTGTCCCAACCCCACCCCACAGTCAAATGACCACATTTTGGCCACTCGGCAACCGCCCCACATTTATAGCCATTTGCAATGCCCTGTGGCCATGCGACCAGAGTTTATAACAGTTTCATTTGCTTCCAGTTTCTGGAATTTCTAATTGCCAGGCTCAGTTACAGTCGTAAATCAAGAACTATTTGCACAGGATTTTTTCCCAGCTTAACCTGGTGCTTGTGATCTTGTGGCTATAACAACACCCGACTGGCTCAAAACAAGGAAGAGAGCCCTTCCTGGTTTATTTGTCTTGTGTTTCCTCCCAGCCAATGGAGTATTGCTTTAGTGGTGCCATCTGGGTTGCTTTTAGCTCCTGATTACAACCTATTGTGTGCTCCTAAACCACATGTTCCTTTCATGTCATTCAATTGCTGACTCATACCCCAAGTCAGTTGTGCTTAAAACTGCACTGAGGCTTTTGGAACACCCTGAAATAGGAAAAGGATCAGTTTCTTACATGTCTTTCTTGTTGGATCAGAAATCAATCTAGCAGCCCATGGCATTTAAAACTAAAATATTAGGAGTCTGTTTCTAAAGTGTAATTGTAAACAATACTTTTTCTTACACAATGGCTGGTAAAAGTATCTCCTGTTTTGATTTGCACTTCTAGTCACTTAAATAAATCAACATTTACAGTAAAGTGTTCATCTGTTGTCTGGGGATTCGCTTCACTCAGTGATGCATGCAGCATTACCTTTCCCCATACTGCCCCTTGTAACTTGAGGTGTTGGAGCAGTGTTTTTCAAGCTTGGCAAGTTTAAAATGTGGGGACTTCAATTCCCAGAATTCCCCAGCCAGCCATGGGGAAGTTTTGGGAATTGAAGTCCCCAAATCTTAAACTTCCAAGATTGAGAAATACTGTGCTAGCGCCAAGTATCTCAACCTTCTGTCTTTGCCATTTCTCTTTCTACCCTGGCACTGGAGTTATCTTGATGCTTCATGAGGCTAAGGATGCCTATTGATTGGAGAAGAAATAAATTACATAGGAAGAGTACTTAGAGTCCTTGGATCACAGAATAGCTGCTATCAGGCAGGAATGGTGAAAAACCAGCAACAGTGACCAGGCTTTGTGGCAGAAAAATCAAGAACAAGCCACATTTTTAAGTTTGGGGCACTTTTAGTAGTTTCAGCCTCTCAGGAATTTTGCCCCATATTTTAAAGGTGAACATGGGAATGATGACATCATAAAACCAGGAATCTCCTGGTATTTTTGCTTGCTGCTCTTTTGCACAAATACAGGAAGATAGCAGTAGATCTTCCATCCTAGCACGGTGGTTCCCATGTGGGAAATAGGGTTTGGGTAAGTTGGTGTCTCAGTGTCTTTCTTCTTGCAGCGCTTCACTGTGTTCACTGATTCTGTTTTTCTCTCTCTAGATATGCCAGATGAGCAGAGGGAGGGATTGCAAGAAGAACTCATAGACTGTATTCTGCAAGTTCTACAGCGCAATCAACAACTCCATTATTACCAGGGTTACCATGATATCGTGGTCACATTTCTTCTCGTGGTGGGGGAGAAGTTGGCCGTCACACTTGTGGAAAAACTTTCAACCCATCACCTCAGGTACTCTTTCATCCAATGTTTTTCAACCTTGGCCACTTGAAGATGTATGGACTTCAAATCCCAGAATTCTCCAGCCAGCCATGGGGAATTTTGGAAGTTGAAGTCCACACATCTTCAAGTGGCCAAGGTTGAGAAGCACTGTTTGGATCTGTCAGAACATCTGTAGCTCAGTTTGCAGGCCTGGAAGTAGCCCTGGGTTGCTGGCCAGTGTGAACATTTGGTTCTAGAAACAGCGTTTAGTTTCTGTGTTTTGCTTTTTAATATCGTATTGCTTAGTGTAGAAACCAGAAAAGAAACACAGATGCTAAAGAAATATAAGAATGAGAAAAGAAATATACCTAATGCTATATAGGAAGTGCGGGTTTTTCACTCTAGCACAATCCCTTTTGCTATACGACATGTGTAATATATCCAATCCTCTTCCTAATCTTTACATAGCATATTTTTGCTGTATAGTTCCAATATCACGTCCAGATCTTTATCCTTTACTTCCCTCCCCAAAACCAAATTATCAAACTTCTGAACTTTTAAACCAAAACAGGAGAACACACCCAACTCACCCCTCAAAATTCCCTCCAGGATGTTATACTGATAGCAGAAGGGTGGCTGTCGGGCTTTTGTAAACATCCTTTGAGGAGTGCAATAAACATTAATATTTGTTGAATTGCAGTTTGCATTGCTTGTACTGTGTCCTTCGTGCTGTTCCTTCTTGGTAATATGTGGTGCCTCTGTGTGTGGTGGGAGCTTCACCATTGTTGCATTATACCTTGGTTAATCCTGTGTTGGTTGCAGGGATTTTATGGACCCAACCATGGATAACACCAAGCACATCTTAAATTACCTGATGCCCATTATAGACCAAGTGAACCCAGATCTTCATGATTTCATGCAAAGGTATGAAGTTTCGAGACTTTCTTTTTCTCCAAGTATTCAATGGATCTGAAACCCTGGAAAGCTCCTTTTTGCTGGAACTGGAACTGTGATGGTGGTTTCCTTAGTGCTTGTCCTCCAAGGCTTTTGGTAGAAGAAAACTTGGTGAATACTGTAAATCTCTTAGATCTTCCCTATTATAGGGACTCAACTTATGACCAATTGCTTAATGACTGTTCAAAGTCACAATGGCCTTCAAAAAGCTCTTACTTGAAACTGGAGCTGTGCCCCCCACCGAGTCATTGATCATATTTTGGGCATGTGGCAACCAACTTGCATTTACGATCAGTTGCAGTGTCCTGCTATCATGTGACTGTGATTTGTAATGTTTTTGCTGGTTTCCAGTATTTTTTACCAGTTTATGGCAAAAAAACGCCCATTTGGAAGAATGGTTTCACTGAACAACCACATTATTTGCTTTACAACTGTGGCGATTCACTTCACAACCATTGTAAAATCGAGTCCGGTTACATGATGCCTCAACTGACAACCACACTGACTTACAACCAAAATCCCAAGTTCTACTGTGATCGTAAGTCGAGGACGACCTGTAATATGATCAATCTCCGGGTTCTGGTTCAATCTGAGCCACCTTTTCTGAAGCAGAGAATTTGGGGTTTGGTCTTTGAAGGGAGCTGATGCAGATTGCCTGGGTCAGGAGTCCCTCCCTAAAGCAGGGCTGAGATGTCAGCAGAAAGCTGAGCTGGACAGTTGTCCTGGGGGTACAATTGATGATCATTTGGGAATCTTCTGCTTCTGAATTATAGGAAAAGTGCAAAAAATGCAAACGTTTCTCAACAAGGCAACTGGACTTCTGTTATTTGATATAATTGGAAAAGGTTTCATCTCCTGTCCAGGAGACTTTCTCAATTCCACGTGGAAGGAAAGAGGTGGCAAGAGTACATACCTTTCTCAAAAGGCAGGATGCAGGGCACAAACCGAGAAAGTTCTCACATAACAGGCGAACTGAGTGACAGTGCTGAGCAGTAAATATTTAGAGATCAGTTTTGCCCTTAAGGGTCAGCACAGTAACATCTCAGAGGAAGCTGAAAGATTTTTGTGAAGGTGAGTCAAAGCTCCATTGTAAACAGGAGACAAATGATGTGTAATTTCCCTCCCCCCATATATTCTTACCACCTCTTTCCTTTCGTAGACTTGAGGAAGTTTCCTGGATAGGTGACAGAATGTCTTCTGATGATATCAAATAATAAAAGTCCAGTTGCCTTGTTTGAGAAACTTTTGCATTTTTTGCAATTATGCTATAAATCATAAGATTAACAAGAAGACATTCTGCTTCTGCTGAATGTTAATACAGATGCATTTAATTTTTCTTAATGGTAATGAATTGAGCAAGAAATTCCTATTACTCCTTATGGGATTGCTGTGACTCCTTATGGAATTCCTCCTCCCCAAGTATTTAACCCCAGAATTGGGGTGGGGAGGAAGCTGTGGATCCACCTGGTACTTTCTTTTTAGGCTCAACTAGTGTTTCTCCTTAAAGGAAAAAAATAAGGTCATGCTAATTGCTATTCAACCTTCT
>JANHZU010008097.1:31548-50318 GCA_032468055.1 Acrochordus granulatus
TATTACTGCTGTGTCCACGCTCCGAAGAAAGGAAAAGAGCCCAGTCTGTTTCCTGGGTGGCAGGCTTTTTATATGGAGCTTGACCATGAGATGAGTAGCATATAAATTTAATACATAAATAACAAACTTTTTCCCCCTCTTTTTTCACAGAACTGAAGTGGGAACCATCTTCGCCCTCAGCTGGCTGATCACTTGGTTTGGACACGTCTTGTCTGACTTCAGGCACGTGGTGCGGTTATATGACTTCTTCCTAGCTTGTCATCCACTGATGCCCATCTACTTTGCAGCAGTGGTAGGTGTCCAAATTGGGCCAAGCATTGGTTTTAAAAGCAGGAGAGCCATTCTGAATAGGGCCAAAGTTTTATTGCTCTCTAGTCCTGCAATCTCAGAGGAACCAACTAGGAGACTCAGAAATTCAAAAGGAAGGCATGAAGCATAGCTGCATCTGATGCCCCTAATGGTTTTTCATTAGGGGATATCCCTCTCCCTTTCTCATTCTGTTTCCCATTGCTTATAGGACACACCAGTTGGAACTGATTCAGAATGTTGTACAATTTTCTGTCAGCCACTGCAAAAACTTACAGGAGAAAATAGTATCATCATAGGTCCATGGGATCACAAGGGGTCAGACACCACTTAGCTACTGAACAACAACATAAGATAATTAATAAAATCACCTACATAAGAGCCCAAAACAATAAACAGTTCAATGGAAAATGTCATTCAGATCCAGGCCTTATTTAAATAAACAGGTCATATATAGTTGTCATCACTGTGCAGTCTTCATAATCTTCTTTTCCTTGAATTTGTTTTGTTCATCTTAAAGTCACCCTGAGTGATGAGAACTGCTGCGGATTCTATTGTATGCGTGGCCCAGCATAGAATCAAACACAGGACTCAAAAATTAATAATCGAGGCTCACCACGGTATTTGATTTATTTAATAGTGCACACTGGAGGAATTCCCTCCAGAGTATAATGAGAAAGGCTCCTACACACAAAAGGATACATTCATATTTCTGTATTTCAGGAAGGGAGGAGCATATGCATAGGCAATAGATGATGATAGGCATTATTAATTAGCAAACCTCAAGTTACCTCCCTGCTCTTCTACTGTTGCTATCTTCAGGAAAGAATAGCATCTTAACAGAAAGAAACATATCAATGATATTGCCATGTAAATTTGGGTAAAGAGTACTGAGAACCAAGTACTTCAAGGCCACCTCAATTACACACATTGCTTCTGTTTTTATCTTGCTAACAAGCTCCCACTCTGCCGAGAATTGCTTTCCCTTACACAAGTCATGGTTTCTTTTATCTCTTCTCAGTCTTTCAACATTCAGCTTGAAATGATGGTATCCAGATGTTATTTCTACACAGCTGCTTTTTCCACACTCTAAATCTCAACCCTTCCACCAGGTCCCCCTTTATGTTTGCCCTTTCTTGTGCAAGGCCCAGTCTTGCACATCAGATTCTATCCAACTTCACTGAAATTTCTGTGATGCCTTTTCCCCCATTCAGAGAAGAGGGATGCTGACCTAGAAGACTGGTATAGCACATCCAGACAGGATTCGGCCCTGCTAAAAAGAACAATATAAGAGATGTCCATCTAAGAGAAGAGCCCTTGTGATACGTCGATGAACATTCTCAGTCATCTGGGTAGAATTGTCTGGAGGTTGAGTCATGGCAACTGGGCTTCTTTTCGGCTCGAGACATTTCGCTGCTTATCCAAGCAGCTTGGATAAGCAGCAAAACGTCTCGAACCGAAAAGAAAAGAAGCCCACTTGCCATGACTCAGCCTCCAGACAAGCCCTTGTGAGAGGCTTCAGTAGAAGCCTTTGGCCTCCTTGTCGTCGTAGACCAGGAAGAGGAAATATTGGTACTGCCAACTGGCCAAACTGAGTCCTTGGTGCTGCTTCTCCTTACAGATCGTGCTGCATCGGGCACCGGAAGTTCTGGCCTGCGACTGTGACATGGCTTCTGTCCACCATCTGTTATCCCAAATCCCCCAAGATCTTCCTTACGAGACACTCATCAGTCGAGCTGGAGACCTCTTTGTTCAGTTCCCACCATCGAAGCTTGCCCAGGAAGCTGCTCAGCAGCAAGCCGAGAGGTGAGGAAAGTCTCCTTCCCTGGAGTTTGGCCAAGCAGGCTCCACGTCACTATCCCTGAAAGAGCATGTAGAGTAACCGTAGCAGCATTCAGCCCATGTATTTGCTGTTTGCCCTTGCGGAGGGGAGGGGGATTGGCATTCAGAAGACTCCATTCTCCTATTTCCCTCCTTTTTCCACAAAAAGCCCTTTGAAGTAGATTAAGATGGGGGAGGGTAGGCTATTCCCAGGGATGAGGGTCACCCTGAACAAAGGTTTTCTAATTCCTGATTCAAGGTCTTCTGGAAAGATTCCAATAGAACCTCCTAGAAACTGACTTCAGCTGCTATTCTTGGGAGCAGAACCAAAGTGAGCCTCCTGCTGACACTAGGGTTAGGAGTAGGGTTAGGATGGGCTTCTGAATTTCTGCACAAGGAGGCAATTAGGGGACTCCATGGAATGCAGTGATTAAGGGACTGGGAAGATGCAAAATCAACTGGTCGCTCAATCATGGTGCTCCCTGGGCGACTGGTGACTCAGCCCATGTGTAACACCATTTTCTCCCTGGATGGAAAAAGTGGGATAAAAGTATAGCATGAGACCTGGTTGGTTCTTGGATGGCACAGCATCCCAGAAGAAGGTAATTCCATGTTGCTATGAAGAAAGCTCATGGATGCTCCTGGTAGCCTGGAACTAATCTTGATTAAGAGTTTTTCTGTTACCTTCTTAGTAATAACAAGCATGTTCAGGAGCTGTTTCTGCTTGCCATCGTTTGTGATGGTCTAATCCTACAATGGTCTTATCTGCAAAGAAAATTTAATAGTATAAAAAAACCCAGATTGGTAAAATGCCTAAATACAGGTAGTCCTCCACTTAACCACTGTAATGGAGCTATCTATCAGGGTTGTAAGTCATGACAGTTGTAAAATGGGTCATCCATATGACCTACCCAATCTTAGAATCTTTTTGTGGCAGCCATAAAGCAACCGCGGGAGTCATTAAGCAAATATTGCAGACATTACATGAATCAGCGGTTGCCAGAAACCAGAAGTAAACCCCAGATTTTGGGAAGGCAGGTGTAAAACTTAGTCACATGACCACTGGATGCTGCAAATGGCCATAAATCTGGGCTGGTTGTCAAGTGCTCAACATGGTGTCACATGACCATGGAGGCAGGCCCGGCCATTGGAACTTCAGAACTGGGTCATAAATATCCCCAGGGAGGTCTGTTGTAACTTCAAAGAGTTGCTAAGCAACCAGTTGTAAGTCAAGGACTACCTGTATCCATTTCTGGAAAGAAAAAGCAAGGATCTGGATGCTTTCATGGGGGCATCTTACCCCCAAATACTAGATGGGGATCCATCTCCTTCTCTTTCCTCCTCAGAGTACTCCTTAGTTATTACCCCGCAGAAGTCCCCCCTTTCCTCAGGGGAAGGTTGTCCCCTTTGAGCATTCCCAGTGACATTCCTCACCTCCTTTTTCTTTTCCCCATTCAGGACGGCGGCTTCCACTTTCAAAGACTTCGAGCTGGCTTCAGCCCAGCAGCGGCCGGACACCGTCCTCCGGCAGCGCTTCCGAGAGAGGCTCCGGGCGGAGGAGAGCACCAAATCGCTCTTGGCGACAAAACCCAAGACCAACCGCTTTGTCAAGGTGGCCGTGATGGGGCTGACGGTAATGCTGGGGGCAGCGGCTCTGGCAGTGGTCAAGAACGCCTTCGAATGGGCCCCCAAATTTGAACTGCAGATATTTCCCTAGGGAGGAAGGAAAGAAGGAAGTCCCTTCCTCTGTCATCTGCTAGATGGTTCACAAACTGGTAGCCATCTCTGCAGCCATAAATCTGTTCCCTCCCACGAGCAACCTTTGGCGTGGAGGGGGACAGTTGCTGTGGGCTGCTGCACAGGCTGGGCAGCCCCAATTTTGCTGGATTTCTGGCCAGATGACCCAAATAGTAACTGAGCATTTTGTACTTCATGAAGACCCTCTCTTCTCTGGCTGCCACTTGACGAAGGAAGACGTGGCACACACATTCAAGGAAAGCAGAGATGTTCCTGCGGGTTTAATTTAATGAGAGACATAGGCTTTGGGGATCTCAGAAGCTCCTCCAAACAACTGTCGTCTGTCTTACCAAAAATGGAAGATGGCAGGTAGTTTCTCAGAAGTTGTAACAGCCGAACTGGATTCCCCCTAGCTCTCCTGTTAGCCAGAAAGGGAAGAGCAGGAAAGGAGATTTTGTCAGAGCATGGAATAGATCTTCTGGGGACTTTCAAAGTCCTATTTGCCCAGGAAACTGCTCAGCAGCAAGCTGGGAGGTGAGGAAAGTCTCCTTCCCTGGAGTTTGGCCAAGCAGGCTCCACATCACTATCCCTGAAAGAGCATGTAGAGTAAAAATTGATTAATTGAAAATTAATCATAATCACCCAGATCAACATGCATATGCAGAGGCTTGCCCTGACAAAAAATAAGGGTTCCTCTTCACATGAGGGAGTCTTGTAACGATTCACTTAATCCCATGAATTCTCTTGGTGATGCCCCACTAGAAAAACTTCTCACAAGTGTCCTTACCCAACCTTCACTACTTTTGGCATATAAGTTCTTGGCCATCTTTGAAGCCACCAGCCAAGAAACGGCATCCTAAGGAGTAAGAACCACCCTTGTCCCAACTCCCTTGATGCCCAAGCCAATGATTGCTCGCTTTGTCAGGTTGGCACCAATGAGTACCACGCTGCGTAAAGTGTAGAAATGAAGAGCTGGGCATTGCGGTTGACAGCAAGCTAATCCTGGCATCTTCTTCAGGCTGATGAACCCAAGTTATCCTTCAGAAGATGCAGCTTCCAGAAGCTGTCTTGTTCCACCTCCTAGAAAGATGTGGAGTTCAGCTTTGGGTGCATTTTTTTAAAACAGTAGCACTGAATTCTGCTGTGTTGAGACTAGCTTATTGTTGGAAGATAAGTGACCACACACCCGCAGCAAGTAGCCTTTCCCATGTGTTTGCTGGCCTTCTCTTCTGGATGAGCTCAGGACTGATGCTAGGATTGTGCCTTTCTCCAGGGGTTAGCTTCTGCCTGTGGTTCTAAAGATCACCTTACCTGAGAAGCTGGTTGGACTTGAGCCTTTTCTTTGCCTTGAAGTATAGTTGTTCAGTTGTTTCTAGCTACATTGACCATCACTCATGCAACTTCTTTGATGGTGAGTTTTGTACTCTACCATACCTCTGAAGCTGGAGGGGACCATTGGTATTCTTTCCCCAACAATTTGGAGCTAAATGCAGTGTCGTATCATGAAAATTGGACCTGGGGTGGTGCCATCCGAGCAGCAGTGACAAAAAGGGATGGGCAAAGTCATCCAGTGATCTCTAAGGGATGAGGGCCCATGAAGATGGCCGGGGAATCCCTGAGCTCATGTTCAAGAAAAGCACTTTATGAAAATTGGTCCTAAAAGAGGAATGAGGCCATAGCGGTGAATACCCTTTTTATGGAGAAATACTAAGACACACAATGCTCCCTGATTTTTTTTTGGTGGTGCTGTACTAATTTCTGATTTCTTCGAATAGAGACATTTCTTCCTCCTCCTGCTGGACTGTTATATTAACCAAGGAAAACTTTAGGCCTAAAAGTTGCTCTAACTATAGGAAAAAAAAAACGATCAGAAAGAGAAATTTTATCTCATTGTATTTTGTAAGAACTGTCTTATCAATTCTACTTCGGTCAACATAAATCTAGCAGCAGTTTTGGGAGAAGGTTTTTGTTGACAGCTGAGCCGTTTCCTCTCTCTACCAGCGCTCAGAATCCTATCCGTAGAAAAGTAGTACGTCGAGGTGCACTTGGCGAAAGGGCACTTTCTCTTCATAGAGACCATTTGGACTTTGTGTTGCAGTCTAGAAAAATAAATTGGTCTCAGATTTTGGAAGAGAGGAAAGGACAGTGAGGTCTGCTGAAGAATGAGCCTCCTCCATGAGCGAATGAATTGGGACACCGTTGCCAAGGCGAACCAGAGAAACTTCATTTGCACCGAACACAAGATGATGGCATCTTTCGACTTCACGCAATCCTGTGTTTGCAAACGGAGCAGTGGCGACCCTAGAAACCCACAATTTGGCCCTTGGCAGTTGTGTGCCCACCAGTCTGGAGCATCTCGCCCACCTGCCTTGTGTTGAACTTCACCCCATTGTGGGCAGGCAGATAACAAAGGCCGGAGGTTGAGTTAGAGTAATGGGGATAGCGACCACCCCCTTATTGTGCATGGGAATTTCTGGACGGTGTGGCTATTTTGTATACTCTACGTATGAATGGAATATGTAGATTTGTACAGGGCTTGTAACTGTGTAAAATAAACAAATGCAATTATTAACTCACTAAAGCACAAGTGGGCAGTGGAGTGTTTTGAGAAATGGTGCCAGAGGTCTTCTCCCGGCTGTAAGAGATCACCAAAGTTTTTCTTCCTTCCCTTCCTAACTCCGCCTTGGCGAATGACAGTCGTCTTTTTGAAGCCTCCCCTGAAATGGGTCCAGCGCAGCTCAGCCTGGGTTCAGTGGTGAGATAGTGGCCATCTGTGTCCCCAGGGAGGTGAAGGAAACCACAACTGCGAGTGGAATACTCTCAATCAGTGTTTCTCAACCTTGGCCACTTTCAGACGGCTGGGGAATTGTGAGCGTTGAAGTCCACACCTCTGAAAGCGGCCAGAGGTTGAGAAACACTGCTCCGGATGACCGGCCCGCTTTGGCCAAGGCCAACCCGATGCCCCAAGGAATCTTCTTATAGCAGCTTCTCTGGGCTCTGATCTCAAAAGCAATTGCCAAGAGGCCCTGCAAAAATGCATCTGGAATGTTTGCTGGGTCTATTTCCATCAAGAAACTCCTACTCTATCAGTCATGCCTCCAACTTTAGTTCCATACAGGTAGTCCTGATTTACGGCCATTCATTTAACAACAGTTCAAAGTTATGACGGCCTCGGAAAAAGTGACTAGTGTCCTCTACTCACACGACCACTGCACTATCCCTGCGGTCACACGATCGCAAGTCAGGCATTTGACGACCAGCTCACGTTTATGACCAATTATAGATACCATCTTGTGGTCATGTTACTGCAATTTGCAACCTTGGTTACTTTCTGGCAAAAATGCTCATTAGGGTAGCTGGATTCATTTAACGACTGTGTTGTTCGCTTAATGGTCGCCATAAAATTGTTGTAAAATTGGATCCATCTCGACTTAGGACCGCAACAATTTGCAACAGAAATTCCTGTCCCAATTGTGATCTTCAAGTTGAAGATCGCCTGTATTTAAGTTGCACCAAACTTTCAACAGCCAGCACGGAACACTTAATTCACTGTCAAAATGGGTGGAGGGGTCAAAAAAGGCAAGATGGTGACTTCAATGGAAGCCCTGACCCACTTTTTTGTTTTACACATAGCGCACATAAAAAAGGGAAAAGACTTCAGCCACACTGTTGTGACTGCCATCTTGACTTTTTGACACTCTGTCACCACCACAGATACTCTTCAATGCAAGTAGAGCATTGTTTTAAAGTCACATTTATCACAAAGGGCACAAACTTTGTTTATAACAAAGGGCACAAACTCTGAATCACTGGCTTGTATTCAAAAATCTCTTACCTGTAATTTTTCAGGTAAACCTCATTCATTAGTTATGGGATACCTTAGTTGGCTTTTAATGTGGCCATAGCCATGTGCAGGTGGGTGGGTTGCACAATGCCCTGAATTAAATCAAACAGGACCGTTGTTAACACAACATATCCATCCACAAAATCTAAGTAAGGTTTGTATAAATGTCATTGTGTGAATTCTGAAACACATCATCAAAGTTCCCTTTGTGGAGTCCTTGATGCTCTCTGAGCTTGGTTGTTTTCCTGCAGACATTTCATAACCCAACTTGGTAACATCATCAGTGTTTGAAGGGAGTGACATTTGCTCTCTCTTCCATCTCCCTTCTAACGTTGATGATGTTACCTAGTTGGGTAATGAAACGTCTGCAGAAAAACAACCAAGCTCAGAGAGCACCAAGGATCCCACTGTTCAACCCCGAGCTACAAGTATTTGCTTGGAAAGTTTCCTTTACTTTTTACCTCCTAGAGGTCTGAAAATGGAAAGGATTTACCTTTTAATTGTTTTCAGGGGCAAATCGAACCTTTCTTTTTCACAAACGCACAAATATTGCACAGACTCAAACAGCAGTATCAAAGCACGGAGTCCCATAATCACTGTGAGAAAGAATTTCTTCCAAGATGTTGAGGTTCTTTTGGTACCGTAGCTGCATAGTAATTTTATTGGGGTTAAACAGAGAAGAAGGAAGATGAACTTCTTTTACAGACAGTTAAGATGGCTTCTGCATAAATTCCACTGCATCAGCATGGATAGATCACCTGAGATACTTTTATCTTCCTTCCCATATCAAAAATACCTATTTTTCAAACAATGTTGTACAGACCTAAAAAATTAAGTAAAATTAAGCTCAATGTTCCCCAAAGGATAGTATGTAATCTCTCTTCCTTGTACCTAAATTATTTTTTTACTTTTCCAGGTATACTGCCTAAGACATTTCTTAAATAGAGTTTCCAAATCCCCGTAGATCAGTGTTCCTCAATCTTAGCCACTTTAAGATGTGTGGACTTCAACTCCCAGAATTCCCCAGAATTTTCTGGGGAATTCTGGACTTTGAAGTCCACACATCTTAAAGTGGCTAAGGCTGAGAAATGTCGCTGTAGACTATTCTCGACTACCCAAAAGTATTTGAAAAACCATCTCCCTTGATCCTCCCCATTGTTTTAACACCTCCTGGTACTATTTCAAGTAGTTTATTCCCATAATGATGCATTTTTTTTAAAAAAAAGAGCTTTCTAGCAATTTCACCGCAGTAATTTCCAGCCCTCCCTATGCTATCATAGAGAAAAATCACGTTGAGGATCCGTTCTGCAGATTTCCCACTTTGCCTGGAAAGAGTCTGCTGCCCTTACATTAAATTTCAGAAATTAGATTTGTTAAAAGGCGACCGCCAAAGCCGCTGGGACCGATCCTGATCCAGTCTCAAACAACAGAAACGATGCTGCAACCGGGAGGCGTACGGAAGGAGAAGCAACTGCTGAGCGCATGAGTACCTTGAGGCAAGCAAGGAAAAATGGAAGCGACACCAGCCTGTTCACAACCCACAAGCCTGGTTTTCAGTGCAACGAGTGGCAAGCGTCTGCGGCTTTGATAAGGTGGCACAGATCTAACCGTGAAAGCTTGAAAGACGCGCAGGGGCAAGAGAAGAATGAAATGGCTGCTGCTTCCTACAAAGAAGGAAAGCAGAACATCTGGACTGAAACCAACCAACGAGCCAAGGCTCTGGACATAACTGATGCGGGAGGGGTGGCAGATGCGCCCCCTCACCCAACCGTGAGGTGGGACAGCTCCATCCGCTCGGCCCCGTCACCTCCTCGGTTGACACGGGAATTCTCTGAGATGGACCTGCTGGGAACGAAGGTCTCTGGTCATGCTGCAGGAGACACGTCCAATTGTCCAGGATCCACCTCGATCATCTCCCGGGCCTCCCTCCTCCTCTGCAGGTGAACCGGCTCTCTGCGAAGCTCGTCGTTCGAAGTCTCTCCCTTCGGTTCAATGGCAGTTCTGGCAGTTTGGATGACAGGAGACCCCGTCCAGCTTGCAACGGCAGCCCCCGCTGGTGTCACCTGTGCCCTGAAGTGAAAGAACAGCGTGAAAAGGGAGTGCAGGATCCACTAGCACGAGCCTGTCCCCTTAAAAAAATGGGTGTAGGGGTAGTCCTCGACTTACAACCTTAACTCAGCCCCGTCGCGAGTCTTGGCGGTCTTTAAGCAGGACATCACGTGACCATGCCTCATTTTATGACTTTTTTTTTACAGCAGCAGCAGTTGTGAACTGAACGCTGCAGTTATTAAAGCAGTCCGTTTTCTCCAAAGGGTGGTTCTTGCCAGAAACTGGAAGTAAAAGTCCGAAACTGGCAAGAAATGCTGAAAATCGCGGACCTGTGACTGCAGGACACTGCGAGCGGCCGTAAATGCAAGCCAGTTGCCGAGTGCCCCAAAGGCAATCACTGGACCCGGGGTGCGGGCGTGCGACCGTCAGAACTTCAAAACTAGGTTGTGAGAAGCTCTGAGGAAGCCCGTTGTAACTTCAAGCAAGCGCTACGCAGCCGGCGGTTAAGCAAGGCAGGTATGCGTCGTGCATCTGAACTCAATTGCACCTTACATTTGTTCTGGGGGTAGGTGGTCTAGGTCAGCCACGGGGCATATTTGGCACTTCGCTGTCTTTGTGGATAGTCTGTATGGGGGGAGGCGAGTCTGGGGACCCCTGCCTATAACCAGGTGGTCCCTTCAGGGACCCCGAGCCTTTACAGATCAACGCGAGCATCACAGCGTCCACCGCCGTCTCCCATTTGGCCATCAGTGATCTTTTGGTCTTGTGTCAAAACGCTGTGGCCACCATCTGGACTCTTCTGACTCCCCGTCCCCCCATCCGTTACCTAGCGGGATGTCCTGAGTTATCCCGAGGCCAACCCCTTCCGGCAGACATCACGGATGGAGAAACAGAGGCCGTAAATTCCAACCGTTCAGCCTGCCGTCTCAGGTCGCAAGACCCAGCAGGAGGCAGCAACGCGGTGCTTTGCCGTCCTGCGGACTTCGCAGCCCGGATTCTGTGCAGCGGCACTCCTCGCTGGCAACGTTTAAGATGCGCGCCGTTCCCCTCCCGGGATTCCCCAGCCAGCAGGGGAATTCTGGGAGCTGAAGTCCAGCCAACCTGAAGTTGCCGCGACTGAGAAACACCGATGGAACCCAGCCCCTCCGCAAACTATCGGGACATGCGGGCGATGCCCGATATTATTCCGAACGGCAGAGCCGGCACCCCTCGCGCCGCTCCGTCAATACTCACAGCTGGCCCCCAGCGTGGGCCTTTGGTCACCCAGCAAATCTCGGTGTGGCAGACGGTGCAACGGATCCAGTCGCAGCCATCTTTCTTCTGGACGACGATCCTACAAGTGGGGCAGTGCATGGCCTCCCCGTCCCTCACCAGCCTCTGAAAAGGGAGCAGAGCTGTCCAACCCGGCTGGCGCCTGCGCCTTCCGAGGGAACTGGTGCGGTGCGAGGAAAGGGCCTACGCGCCTACAGTCCACCCGAGCGTGGAACTAAAAGCCACGGTGCGGGTTTGGGTCGCGGAGTCAGCAGAAAAGACGAGGCCTGCCCACGTTTCCCCAGATCCCCTTCCTCAGAACCAGAGCCCAAAACATCAGGCGTCCGTCAGGATCAGGGACAGTTGACTCGTGGCCTGTTCTGTGTGCTGATGACGTGAGCACAAAGATGTGCCACAGCCGCGGGGGACAGCAGTGCGGCTGAGCGACATAAGACCACTGTTCCCGTTCTTACATGAAATCGTACGTCAGGAGCAGGACCGGCTTCGTTCAGTTGCCCTGTAAAAGGTGTATTATGGAGGGCAACCTGCATCTGCAATGCTTCGGCTCACATAGCCAAGTTCCTACAGGTAGTCCTCAGTTTACGACCACAATTGGGACCAGAATTTCTACTGCTAAGCAAGGCAGCCATTAAGTGAGCCGCGCCTGTCTTTACGACCTTCTGTGGCAAGACTGTTAAGCGAATCACCGCAGTCATTAAATGAATCATGCAGTCGTTCAGCGAATCTAGCTTCCCGCATTGGTTTTGCTTGTTGGAAGCCGGCTAGGAAGATCGCAAATGGTGGTCACATGATCCTGGGATGCTGCAACCATTGTAAACACATGCCAGTTGCGAAGGACCCAAATTCTGATCACGTGACCGTGGTGATGCTGCGGCGGTCATAGATGTGAGCTCTGGTCATTCGCGCTTTTTTAGTTTAGCTGCTAAACTAATAGTTGTAAGTCGAGTATTTCATTTATGTTAGCACCTTGCACCCTGGCAGCCAGCCAAGAATTTCAGGACTGCGCAGAGGTTAAAGAGCTTGGCACCTCCTTTGTTCCAGCTACGTCAACCAGATGTGCTCCAGATGAGGAAGACACAATACCCATCGATGCGAGTGGTCCAGTGTTTCTGGAGCACCCAGAAGAGGGGACACCACACAAGCCCGTGAGGATCTGGGGAGCTTCAAGTTAATTGGGATAAATTATTGTGAACGGGCTCTTGGTTAACACTGGGTTGGTGAATCGCACACGTCTGCTAACATTTGAGGGGCTGCACCCTGCAGGGAAGGGGATTTTCTGCCCATCAGGGTTAGGGTCTGCACTCATATCTACCTGACCCACCAGAGCAGGGAGGCCATCGCCCCTCTTAAGGAGGTCCATCTTGTGGGATGGAGAAGAAGGGCCTTCTCCGTGGTGGCTCCTTCCCTGTGGAACATCACCCTTGCGGAGATAAGATTGGCCCCCACCTTGACACTCTTTCGAAAGACCCCAAAGAGGTGGTTTTGCCAGTGGGTCTGGGGACCCCAGGGTGATCCGGAGCCCATCAAGTCGTTGGTTGGATTGTTGTCTCCAGGGTGCTGGGGGATTATTGGCTTCTGTATTGGGATTTCATTTCTGCAAATCGCCCGGAGCCACCGTGAGTGAGTTGGGCAGCCATATCGATGTTCTTAACAAATAAAGAGAGCTGGGGGGTGCACCGACAGACAGGCATAAGCTGCTTATTCAAAGGACAGTCTTGGTCTGTCTCCCCTTCCTGGAGCAGAAAAGCCAAATTTCCATCTTCAGCCCTGCACTCCCAGGGTAGCCAACACCACGATCTCTGCGCTCCTCTCACCGCGTGGAAGCCAAGGGCATCGGAGGCCTTCAAAGGACTTGAAGCCCGGAATTCAAGCTCTGGAGATGGTCCGACAGGTGGACTGTCTAAGCTGGAGGGACATCTCCGGAGCTGCTGGTGAAAATCGGCAGAAATGCTTGGCTGCCCAAGCTTTTCTCTGCAGCAGTTCCAGAAACGTGCACAGAAAGTCTGAATTCTTGATGAATTCTGGGCAGAAAAGGCTGAAGCCGCTTAGATGGGGCAAAGGAGACGTCACATGTCTTGGGTGGGTGCAGGCAAAGGCATATGGGCTGGATCCAGGCTGAGGACGATGACCAGAAAGGGAGCTGGGAAGAAGGTTGTGTGGGTGGGAAGCCCACCTCACCCTCTTCCTCAACTTTAGGTTGTCTTCGGAGTCCCCCAAGGAGGAAGGATTTTCCCTGCCTTTCACTCTCGGTCAGTGACATTTGGAGGAAGTGGGCACGGGGGCCAAGTGAGGAGGGTGGCTGAACACCCCGGCGTGGGTCAGTCATGGGTTTGCAACTCAGGCGGCCATCCTCGCCTCGCCTCGCCTCGCCCTCGGGCACGAGGCACCAGCCGGCCTTGGCCAAGTCACGCCGTTCCTGATTCAACAGATCTCAAAAGAGTTTTATTTTGAAATGTACAGCCGTGAAACGGAGATCCTTGACGGGAAGCGAAACCTCTTTGTTTTAACCAGTCATAAACTAGGGTCCGGGCACAGGCAGAGGCCTCGTGATTGCAGGGAAAAGGCCGGCCTTCGTTCCCTCCCTCGGGCTTGTCCAAAGGGACGAGTCATCCCATCCCCTCTTGCAGCGTGCCATCCCTCGGACGACTGCAGCAGCGTTCAGACGTCTCGCGGGCGCAAAGGGCCACGCGCTCCAAACCGGAAGGGGCCATTGTCGGAGGAGGCCTCGTGTCTGCATCGTGTCGGTTGTCAGGCTGGGGCAGGCACATCAAAGGGCAGCGGTTTAGCCTCTGAGCTCCCTTGCTTGAGGGCCTTTGGAGCCGAAGAGGAAGAGCTGCGGCCTCGTGGTGGCTGCCAGTGGCCGGGAACGGCTCTCGCTGCGGGGATGCCCAGCAGCATCAGTTTATTTCAGGAGGGGGAGAGAAGCGGCTCCATGAGGCGAGCCTAACACTGAACGGGAACGGTACTCCCAGGTTATTCTTTTTTCACAAAGGCGGGGGGTGTCTCTGATTTCTGTTCTGATGCAAAAGAAAGCCCCTGCATTGCCGCGGAACAGAGCTTCCCAACCGCGGCCTCTTGAAGGTGCATGGACTTCACCTCCCAGAATTCCCCGGCCAGAATTCTCAGCGATGACCGTGCTGACTGGGGAACTCTGGGAGGCGAAGCCCACGCATCTTCCAGTGGCCAAGGCTGCAGAAGACTGGATTCCTCACACGCGTGCATAAGCAACCCCCGCTACGCCTGCCAGGGTAGGGCCCAGCCACCCGTCGTGTGGAGGTGCGGGGTAAAGTCGGCGATGCCGAATCCAGAATCCTGCAGCCAGTCTCGGGGAGCTAGGAAGGGCTCACCCTGCTTTGTCCCGAGACCTGGGAGGTGCGCCCCAAAGGAGGTGGTGGGTGACTGCATGGATGAGCGGGCCGCTCTCCGTGCGCCCGGAAAGCTTTCCCGAGCCTGCGGGCTTCACCTGGATCCGGAGATGGCCCAAACCCGGGAAGTCCAGAGCAGGACGCCGGGCGAAGGCCCAGAAGAGCCTGCTCTCCCCCGGCTGCTTCCCGGCTCACCGCCCCTTCCACGCCCCTCGCTTGGCAGAGGGGCTGTCCTTGCGTCTCCCAGAAAACAGCTCCGCGGCGGGCATCGGGCCAGGGGCGCCCGGCAGCAGCTCTTTGTTCCTGCCCCTCCCTCGCGCTCAGGGGTGCCCGACACGGGGACTGTACTCCACCTCGACGCAGGCCGTCGGGTGTGGGCAGAGGCCTGGACGGGGGAGCTGGGCGGAGGGGGTCAGAGCCGCCGGGCGGAGCACGTGCTTCCCTCTGCTGGAAAGCCTCCTTCAGCGCGGCGGTGCCCGAACGCGGCCAAGGCGGCTGCTGCGGGCTGACTTGGACCGGGCGAGACAAGAGGGTGCAGCCGTCCCGCCTCTGCTCCACGAGCAAATCCTCTCGCGGGCGCGCTTGCTCTCAAGGTCTCGCGGCGCGCGCGTGCTCAGCGTGCTGCTCATCCTACACGCTGTTCCCTTTTCCACCGGCTGCGCATTTTGGTGCGCATGTTTCCCTTTGAATCCGCACATTTCGCTCTGCTCTGCTCATCTGGTTGTTGTTTTATTCCCCGTGGTCTCGCAAGCACGCCGAGAGTCGGAGTCTTTGCGCCGTCTCGCCACGCGTGGCCGATAAAGAATCCGCAGTCCCGAACGGAGCCCTTCGCACGTCTTTATCGGTCTCTCTGATGCCTTCAGACCGCTGTGCGCTGCCCAGAGGGGCGGCAGGGAAGTCAGTAGAGATTTTGGAAGAAATAAATCAATAAAGTGACCCCGCCGGTGCTGGATCAGGGTTGGTCCGGCTTAATGCCAGCCCAGGTTAGAAACCAGCCGCCTCAGGATCCGCCCGCTCCCCCGGTTGTGACTGTCACCCTCCCACGCAATAACAGGGCACCAGAACCAGGCACAGCAACCAGGGGTGGAGAAGCACGACCTGTCAGATTTCTGCCCGTGCAGCCCTTCCCACCCAGGGGGCCTCCTCAGCCCTTCTGCCGTATAGAAGCGGCCACAGCTGCCCCCCCAAAAAACACGGGGCAGTTCCCACAAGCGTATGAACGCCTCTCGGTTCACGTGCCAGGGAAAGATGGTGCGGCAACTGCGGCTCCGCCCTACCCAAACCCTGGTTCGGCGTCGCGAGGCTGCTTTGAGATTAGCTTGGGAAGCCCACGGCTTGTTGGCTGGGCGGCTCGACGTCACGTGGGGGACGGCTTACTCCCTGCCATGGGGAGGGAGGCCCGTCTCCTGGGCGCACGGGAGCCTTTCGCGGCCCCGCCACGCAGCGGGCTGGCCGGTGTGCCCAGCCCTCCCGAGGGCTCTCCTGGGCTCCCGCAACCTGCGCTCCGCAGCCGCACTCCCACCAGCGGGCATCGTGCTCTGGGGCTCGGGATGCGCTCCGGCCTCAACGCGGGGCCCGGCCCCCGTTTTCCGCCCTCCTCAAGAGGATACGAAACCCCCGCGGTGCTGGGGAGCCCTTCTTCGAATTAAGCCATTTTCATTAGCTTTAGGAGCTGCTGCAGCTTCGGATTTTTAGTCGAAACAAGTTACTTGGGAGAGAGGCTGCCAGATCCTGATTTCTTGCTCCTATAAGCAAAAGAAATTAAAGACGTTGTGGGGAAAAAGAACCGCGGCACAGCCAAATCTGGTTACGCTTGCGGAAATATTCTTATTATGAAGTGTGTTTGTGTATCTGGGTCGACCTCCCAGTTGGAGAGCAGCCAGCATCACTGTGTTATCGTGCAAGCTTGTAGTCCTCGGCTTACAACCATTCGTTTAGCGACCGTTTGAAGGTACCGTGGCTCTGAAAAAAGTGATTTACAAATGGTCCTCGCACTTACAACCATCGCAGCACACGCCCCCCCTCATGGTCACATGTTTCGAATTCGGCAGCTGGCATGTATTTGCGTCCCGGAGTCACTGCAACCTTCCCAGCTGGCTTTTGACAAGCAAAGTCAATGGGGGAATCCAGATTTGCTTCACAGCCACATGATTCATTTAACAACTGCAGTGATTCGCTTAACCACTGTGGCAAAAAGGTCATAACATCAGGCACAACTCATTTATTTATTCAGTTTCTATAGCCAGCTCCTCAATCAGTGGCTGTAGGTAGCTTTACAACCAACTTGCTGACCAATGAATATTCTGGTCCCGGTTGTGGTCATAAGTCGAGGACTACCTGCACCATATCTATTTTAGAAATGTTTAAGGCACGCCAACGCTGCAGTGATTCTAGATGCCAGGCTATTAAGACAACCAAATCAACCAGTTAAAAAGAGTCACATCCACCACCAATGCCTGGGCATAAAGTGACCATAAAAAGACAAGGTAGTTTTATTGATTTACTTATGTCTACATTTCTATGCCGCCAATCTCCAAAGTCTCTTGGCGGCTTACAAGCAATATATAGGCATTATTATACATCTCTAAACCCCGCCGCCTCGGCTGGCCGGCAATGTTCACACCCGGGGCATCCTCCGCGGCTCCTGCTCTGCCCTGAGACAGGCATGTCTGGCACCAACTGGCTGCTCCCGTCACTGCCGGCCAGCTGCCCCCGAAGGGTTACCCATCGATCTATTCGCATTTTCACATGCTTTCGAACTGCTGGGTGGGCAGGAGCTGGAGGCGAGTGACAGGAGCTCACCCCCTCCTGCGGAGCTGTGGCTCGAACCGCCAGAGTGCTGGCCATCTCTGGTCAACACAACTGGCGTCATTAAGCCGCTGCGCCACCGCACCTCTTAGTTCCTGGATTGGAGACCCCAACTTGCAGAGAAAAGAGCCTATGTGTGTCGTGAGCTGGGTTTGAAGCGGCACCTGTGGCACGCTGGCCAAGAGGTCACTCCGTCCTTACTCTGCGCAGGACGCGCCGCATGCGGCGTGCTGAACTTCAGACGACCCCTCCCCGACCTGAGGCTCAGGGGACAGCCGAATTACAACCGGGGCTGGCTCCGCTCCGCTCCACGATCCTCCCGAGTCCGTCTCCTAAGGGAAAGTTAGGCTCTGGCCTTGGGCAGGCTCTGAATGCGCGCGCAGCAGACGCTTTTCGGCAGGGCAAGGCGCAGCCCAGCGCGCTCCGCCTGGTCTGGGGAACTCTGCAGGACGTCTGGAGGACGTCCTCCTCGCCTGGCCTCCTCCAGGGCTTTCTGGCGTCTTCCCCCCTTTTAAGTTTCAGCACAAACCCAAGCGAGCGAAGGGGCAGAGCCGGACGTCGCAGCAGGTGGTTCGGGAAGGACCTCCTCTGGCGCCCAACGTGCATTATTGGGCCGAGAGGGCTGTGCGGATGCTCCAGAAGACGCGGCTGAAGGACGCGTCACAGTTCCGCACTGAGCACCTGCTAAGCGCCCTCAGAGGCTGACCCCGAAGCTGATGTTGCTCCCCAGAATACTGCCTGGACACCAACATCCGGCAGATACGGGTAGTCCTCGACTTATGACCATTCGTTTAACAACTGTTTGAAGATACCAAGATGCTTAAAAAAGTGACTTGTAACTGGTCCTTGAACTTGCGACCGCTGCAACATCCTGGAAGTTACATCACTGCCACCTTCCCAGGGCGTTTCGGCAAGCAAAGCCAATAAGGGAAGCTTAGGGATTCACTTAATGAAGGGAGCAAAAAGTCACACATGATTTACCAAGCAACCGCATCGCTTAGTGATGAAAGTTCTGGTCCTAATTATGGTTTTAAGTTGAGGACTACCTGTGCTCCGCTTAGGGATTGCCTTTGTTGGCAGAACTCTGGGGAAGCTAAGAGCACCATGGCCATAGATCGTGATGGAGTGAGCAGGCGCAGCATTGGACACAGCTACTGGGTAGCCGTGGTTGGTGAGGCCACAGCTCACCTTGAGCCATGCTTGAGGGCCTTCTGGAGGTCCCTGCTTAGCCACGGGAGAGACGGACACCAAAGAGCCACAGAAGCTTTTTAAAAGGAAGAAAATGGTGCAGTGGGGTCGCTCGTGCTTGCAGGTGGCGGGAGGGAGCTCTGCTGCCTGCCTGCCTGCCTGCCTCCCTTCTTCCCTTCCTTCTTCCCTCCCTTCTCCTTCCTCCCTCCCTCCCTTCTTCCCCTCCATTTTCCTCCTCCCTTCCTTCCTGCTTTCCTCCTTCCCTCCCTCCCTTTCCTTCTTCCCTCCCTTTTCCTTCTTTCCTTCTCTCCTCCCTCCCTTTTCCTTCCTTCCTTCTCTCTTCCCTCCCTCCCTTCTTTCTTCCCTCCCAATTCCAACCA
>JANHZU010008098.1:31230-42509 GCA_032468055.1 Acrochordus granulatus
GAGGTGTGTTGTAACACAATGCCCAAGAGTAAAGATATCAGCAATAATATTAGAGAAGCAACTGTTGCTGCCCATCAGTCTAGGAAGGGTTAGAAGGCCATTTCTAAACTAAAGTCCATAATTCTACAGTGAGGAAGATGATTCACAAGTGGAAAACATTCAAGACAATTGCCAATATTCCCAGGAATGGTTCTCCCAGCAAATTCAACCCAAGCTGCAGTGCTCAGAGAAATGGCAAAAAATCCAAGAGTTACATTTCAGACCTGAGTGATGTTCAGTGTTAAAGTTCATGACAGTACAATTAGAAAAAGACTGAACAGGTATGATTTGTTTGGAAAGGTTGCCAGGAAAAAGCCACTTCTCCCTAAAAAGAACATGGCAGCATGGCTTATGTTTGCAAAGTTGCATCTGAACAAATCACAAGACTTCTGGAATACTGTCCTTTAGACAGATGAGACCAAAGCGGAGATATTTGCCATAATTCATACCAAATTTGGCAAAAACCAAACACAGCATATCAGTACAAACCTCTCATACCAACTGTCAAACATGGTGGTAGATGGGAGATGATTTGGGCTTGTTTTGCAGCCACAAAATCTGGGCACCTTGCATTAATTGAGTCTATCATGAACTCTTCTGTATACCAAAGTATTCTAGAATCAAATGTGACAGCTTCCAACATTGGGTCATGCAACAGAACAATGATCCCAACCACATCAGCAAATCTATAACAGCATGGCTGAAAAAGAAAAGAATCAAGGTGCTGAAATGGCCCAGTCAAAGTCTAGACCTCAACCTCATTGCAATGCTATGGCAGAACCTCAAGAGAGCTGTGCATAAACAAATGCCCACAAACCTCAGTGAACTGAAGCAATGTTGTAAAGAAGAGTAGGCCAGAATTCCCCCACAATGATAGGAGAGATTGATAAAGTCATACAGAAAATGATTATTTCAAAGTATTGCTACTAAAGATGGTTCTACAAGTGACTGAATCATAAGGGGTACTTAGTTTTTCACACATGGCTTCTCCATTTTGGCTTTCTTTTTTTAAAATAAATGATGTCATGGTGTAATAGGCCATGTGTTATTCATCTGAGGTTATACTTACTTACTTTTAAGAACTGCTAAGGATCAGATGATTTTTACCATGCCCAGGTATGTAAAACCATTGAATTCAAAGAGGGTGTACTTTATTTTTCACATGACTATATGAAGTAATGAAATTAAAAGATGCTTGCTCCTTGGGGGGGAAAGCTATAGCAAACCTAGACAGTGTATTAAGAAGCAGAGACATCACCTTGCCAACAGAGCTCCATATAGTAAAGGCTATGGCTGTGAGAGTTGGATCATAAGGAAGGCTGAGCATCGAAGAATTTATACCTTCGAATTGTGGTTCTGGAGAAGACTACTGAGGGTCCTTTGGATGGCAAGGAGATCAAACCAGTCAGTCCTACAAGAAATCAACCCTGATTGCTCATTGGAGGGAGAGATATTGAGCTGAAGCTCAAGTACTTCGGCTGTGTAATGTGAAGAGAGGACTCATTAGAAAAGACTGTGATGCTGGGAAGGATTGAAGCGAAGAGGAGAAGGGGACAGCAAAGGATGAGATAGTTAGATAGCATAATCAGTGTGATGGACATGGGCTTGGACAGAGAGGCAGTGCAGGACAGTGAGGCCTGGTGTCTGCAGTATATGTTTTGGTCACAAAGAATTGGACATGACTGCATGACTAAACAACAAGTATAGAAATAAATATAACAACATATATAAGTAATGTACAGTATACATATAAATATTAGTCATTGTTCTGGTATTGATTGAAGCAGATATATTACTAACTTTCCAGGGACCAAACAGATAGTAAGACAAAAGTATTATGCTAATGCTTGCACAAGATTCAAAACACTTATTTATGAACATTAATTATTGATTGATATTGTGCCATCAAGTTAGTACAAACTCTCAGCAATTAAATAGGAAGATCTTCAAAATTGTCTCTCCCAACTGTTCCTTGAGAACTTTCAGTGAGGAACCTATCACTATTGTAACTGAATCCATACCTTGTTGCTGGCCATCATTTTCTTTCTGCTTTTTCAGCATTATGGATTTTTTTTGACAGACCTCAGTTTTTTCATAATGTATCCAACATATTATGTGACCCTGATTATTGACCTGCATCAATTGACAACTCTGAATTGATCTGTTCTATGATCCATTTATTAGTTTTCTTACCTTTCCATGGTATTTCCTTACTATATTTTTCCTAACTATGAAAACAATGTCATTTTATCTTTGTTTTTCATGTTGCATATAGTGAACAGTTTGATTATCTGACTGGATATTCCAATGTCAGTTCATTTCAATTATTTATATAAATATAGTAAATTACAAAAGTAGTTTAACACACTGTATTCTTCTAATATTAAATGATGAATTTGCTGATTGCTTTGTCACTAAAATGATCATCACTTCCATCATCTTTCTGTACTGTTGTTGCTAATGATGACCTTCATATCTTGGCTTAAAAATGCTATATACTCCTTGTATCCTTCCTTATTTTCCCCAAGCAATTTGGACTACAAGCAACTGCATGAAATTTTTGGAAATCTGTGTTTACTGTATAATGATGTGAAGAAGAGTTTCTATATAAACTTATTTTGGTTTATGAATTAACAGAAGTGGAAATATCTGTGAAGCTTTTAATACCATTCATCCAATATCTTTTGGAATGCATGTCAAATAGTTGAATAGGGCTTACTGCTTTGTAGTGATTCCTTTCCTAGTGAAGATGCCCTTAAAAAGGCTGGTCACTGTCTCCAGTGTTTCTCCATAGGTGACTGGTATGCAAAAGACTTGCTAAACTGTATGCTTCAATGAATCCCTAAGAGAAGCTAACACAACCTCTGTATGGTTCATTAAGTACAATATTTACATGCAGATAATTGCAGATTCAAAAAAATAAAGTGAATATGTAAGTACAGAACTTTAGACTTGGGTGGCTAAAAATTTTCACAGAACTATGTGAGAAGCTTTGCCAACAATTTTCATGAATTCATGTGGCAATTCAGAATCTTAAATGGTGGCTTCATTTGAAGATTCATTTGAATCTTAATGGTGGCTACACTGAATTGCATTGCCTGCTGAGTTATATTATCAAATTCCCTAAAAACTTATCAAGATGCTTAATATTTCATTTCCTTTATTTTATTCTCTTTCTGTAATTTCTTTCTTCTGTTAATCAGTTATTTAAGTTTCATTAGTACAGCAATAATTAATAAAGGCATTTGTTTTCTATATTTATGAAAATATTTACAATTTCTCTTGTAAGAACGATTTCACAAAACTCTTTTTCTCTTTCACACACACACCCCTGTCATACTTGGGAATAACTCTGAAACCTTGCCAAAATTAGGATTCAGACAATCATGAAGACTTGAGATCTTGCTATAAATGGAAAATTTTTGAAATACTACTCAACAGTAGGAAACTAAATCAACAATACAGACTTTACAGCTTGGGTTTAAGATTGACCTAAAATCAGCCTTGCTTTGTTGGTCTTATTCTGATTGATTTTATGGATTCTTGTTGAAAGCTTTTATGAAATTAAAAAAGCTTTATTCTAAACTACTGATTTAGAAAGTAAATATTATAATGGTGATACTGAAGTTCTGCAATTATCACAGATCTTTCCTTGCTGGATTTTAGACACAAGGCAGATTCTTTTAGAAGCTATTACAAAATGCAATTTCAATATTTAATACTGTTGCTTAGGTAGATTGCTGTTGACTACAGTTCATTTTATTTAAAACAGATTTATTTTTAAATAATTTTTGATGCATTCTACAAATGCTTATAAAGCTTTTATATTATAATTAATAAAGATAATCCCTTTTGCATCTATTTATCACCTATATCTATCTACCTATCATCTGTATCTATCAATATGTTGATCTATATTTTCATCTGTCTATCTACATAGAAAATGAACATAAAAGAAAGAATATTTTGTGTAAAATATCCTGTTTTGTTATATTACAAATATAAATTACTGCTCCATAAATTTGCTTTTGACTATTTTCTGAAGTTTATTTCTCTATTGAATGGTCTATTTCTGTGTATGTTTAATTTCTCTTTTCTAGCATAGATAAAGTGGATATGATCATTATATTCATCTTGGTTGAAGTCGTTCTTATTAATATTTGTATGCCCTGCTGGCATTTTTTCAGCAATTCAGTTTTATGCACTGTTTGCTTTTGTTTCAGGAACACATGCATACATAACATTTTGAAAAAGAACAAATTAAATATGAAAGAAATAATCATGACTCTTCTGATGTTCATAGGTCAGGGGACAATAGTGACTGACCGACAGAGAATTTTCTAATGATATTATGTTGAATCAAAGCTGTAAAGGAACTAAACTTCCTAAAATAGACAAGTTTGGATTTCAATGGATTTGGTGTTTGATTAAAGGGAAAAAAATGTGGGAACGTTATGGTAATCTCTTTTAATTAAAAGATCAGGTGGTACAAAAACGCAGATTCAGATCATGGATTTCATCCTGCATTGGCATAACCTGCTTAAATTTTCTTACAGTAGACATTCTCAGTGGAGAAATTCTACAAAAACAGCATGCTTTGAATACTGTGTGAGCTAATCTAGGAAGGTAATCTTTAAAGGACAGAGCATCACTAAGGAACAAAAATCTCCATTGGCATTATCTCACAGTGACAATAGATGGCAGTTAACATCATACAATCTTTTTGAATTCTCAGAAATTTTGAATCTCAGGGCAAATGGATTAAAAGCTTTGGATTTTAGCTATCTCTGTAGAAGTATTTTTCTTGATATTTGGAACACTTAAATATTTATCAGTTCACTACTGCTTAACCATATGCTATTTCCAAGCCTGGATAAATGCAGAGGGTAAGGGAAAGCAATGGTGCACTACCCTGTAAAAATCTCACCAGAATACTTTATAGCTATAACTCAACATTACTCAGATATGAATTCCAACAGTGGACCCTCCAGGCTGGATAGTAGCTTTCAAGCTACTGAAGAAGAGCATGGTCTAGCTTTTAGTATTTTATTTATATGACATTTTATGTCATTGTTGGAGGAAAGCCTCTGGGAAGCCCAACAACTGATGGTGCGCATGATGAAAGAGGCCACTTACACAGTACAAAGTTATATCAAATAACTTATGGTTAAGGTTAATATGGAATGTTAGAGGCACATCCCTTGGTAAACTTGAAATTGTAAAAAGAGAAATTATTAGAGTGAATATAAACCTCCTTGGCATCAGTGAGTTGCAAATAAACCATAAACTCATCAGTGGTGAATTCAAATCAGATGAGTTTATGGTTTATTTTTCTGAAAACAATAAGATTAGACAAAAAGGAGTTTCATTCTGTATACTGTAAGCAAACAAGTAGCTAAATGTGTTAAGAATCACAGAGCATACAACAATTACATATTGTTAATATTACTCCTCTCACTGCCTATTCTTGTCTTTCCTGGCTTCTGTCAGGAAACAATGGACAATATCTGTCCAAATTCAAGGCAAGCCATTAAACATCTCCATAATACAAATCTACACACCAAATGTAGAATGTAAGGATGATAAAATTGAAAATTTTTACAATGAGCTTTAATGTGCTCTGAAGCAAACACCCAAAAAAAAAATCTTTTGTATATCATGGGTAATTTCAATGAAAAAGCAGGCCAGAGAGAAGTTGAAAGCTGATAAGCAGTTTGACTTATCATCAAGATGACAGCAATGACAGTCCAATTAATAGTGAACCAAACATCTTGAATAGTAGGAAAGCTTGGGCTAGGCAAATGGAATGAAGCTGATCATCTAGTGCAGTTGTGCCAGGAAAATCAGCTCAGCATAATGAACATGTGATTTATTCAACACAAGTGATGTTTATACACATGGATTGTACCAAATGGTCAACATCAAAATCAGATGGACTTCATTTTATTCCAACAACATTGGAAAGGTACAGTTGCATGTTAAGACACTTTCTGGCACTGAATGTAGCTCAGACCATCAGCTATTAGTGGCTAAACCGAAACTCAAGCTGTGCAAAGTGAAAAAAGGTACTATCCCCCAAACATTCAATATAAGCAACATCTCATCTATGTATGTCATAGAAGTTAAAAATAGGTCTGAACCACTGAATCTAGAATGGAAAGATACAAATGAAACAGTGGCAAGAGATCCAAGGTAACTTCATTGAAATTGCTGAAAAATATGTGTTGCAATAAAATCCAAAGAGGCAAACAAGTGGCCATCAAAATAGCTGATCAGCAATGAATGGCCAAAGCCAAAGATAATAACGATAAGTTAAAAAGCTGAATGCAATTTTCCAATTTGAAGCCAGGAAAGACAAGAATAGACAGTGAGAGAAGTAATATTAACATCTGGAAGAAGCTAACTGAAAGTGACATGCTAAGGTTATGTTCTCTATAGTGAAAATGACACGATCCAGCTTTTCCACACAGCAAGGAACAGTTAAAGATTTCAATGGGAATTTACTAAGTGACCAGCAGAAGATCAAGAACAAGTGGAAATAATATATGGAAGGACTCTATAGCAGTTTGACTTATCATCAAGATGACAGCAATGACAGTCCAATTAATAGTGAACCAAACCTCTTGAAAGAAGAAGTAGAATGGGCCATGGAGAAATTGCCAAACATTAAAGCTCCAAATATTGATAGAATACCTGCAGAATTACTAAGCTCAGTGCCAGTTAACATAATAATTTATATCAAGAGATGTGGTCTATATTTAAATAGCTGCAGGACTGGAAAAGAAAGGCAATGCCAGAGACTGCTCCTGCTATTGCCAATTGCATTGATTTCTCATGCAAACACTTCTGTTAAAGATCATTCAAGAGAGGTTACAGAAGGGCATCCATCAGGAATTATCTGAGGTACAAGCTGGATTAGAAAGGGGCATGGCATTTGAGATCACATTGCCAATATAGAAAAGTCTCATGAATGTCAAAAGGATCTAAATAAGTGTTTTATTGATTACAGAAAAGCTTTTGACTGTGTAGAACACAATAAGATATGGGCATATTTTCATGATCTTAGTGTCCCAACCCACCTGATCAGACTTATCAGATCTCTGTACATTGATCAGGAAGCAACAGTGAGAACACTTTGTGGTGACACAGATTGATTCAGGATCAGTAAGGGAGTTTGACAGGGATTTTGTTTTCAGCATTTTTGTTCAATCTGTACACTGAAGTGATCATGCAGAAATTAGATCTGGAACTGCCTGATTTTGGAGTGAAGATTGGGGGAAGAACCATGAATAAGTTGAGATATGCAGATCATGCAACACTATTGGCTGAAAATAAAGAAGACCTGGAAAAAATCATCTGGAAAATAAAGAATAAAGTGAAAAAGTAGGATTGAGTCTTAACATCAGAAAAACAAAGATAATGTCAAGAGCAGCAGATGGACATGAGATGTTTAAAACCAACAAGAAAGCAATTGAATTAGTTTGAGAATTTATCTTCCCTGGATCAAAAATTGTTAACAATGGAAGTTCTCCACCTGAAATCAAACACAGAATAATCTTAGGCCACACTGCAACATGGATAAGATCTGGAAATCTTATGGATTTCCAGTGGAGATATTGATATAAATACAAAAAGCAGACTAGTTAGAGCAATAGTCTTCCCTATAATGATGTATGGGTGTGACAATTGGACACTAAGTAAGGCTGACCAAAGAAGAATTGATGGCTTTAACTGTGGTGCTGGCAAAAATTATTCTGTATTCCATGAATAGCCAGAGTAACCAACAGAAAGGTTCTGAATCATAAAACGAGACACATCACTAGAAGCCAAAATCACAAGATTACATCTGACTTACTTTGGTCATTTCATGCATGCAAATCCAGTGGAGAAGTCAGTGATGCTAGGAATGGTTAGTGGAACAAGAAGAAGGGGCAGGCAAAGCACTGGCTTCATACCATCAAAAGTGATACAAAGATGAACATCCAAAAATTGAAAGACACTGCTTGACAGGGTAGCATGGAGAGCCCTTGCCTATAAAGTTACCAAGAGTTGGACACAACTGAGGATAAAACAGCAACAGTTATTAGTTTAAATTGGGATGAAAGGTTTTCATAATCTATTCTTTCATAATCTGATTCTTGGTTTTTTACCAATTAGTTTTTCATGTTCTTCCTTTAATTTCTTTTAAAAGACAAAGACATTTTTTTAGTTAATCATAACAAACAATGAATACCTTATGAATGTGAACAAGGAATTCTTCTTGATATCGATATTGGTAAAGCCCTGTTTAGACATTATATTAATATTTCAGTCCAACATTTGAGGAACAGAGAGCAATCCTTTACATCTTTAAATCATTTATAAGATAACTTATAAAATGTTCTGTATACTGGCAGTACAATTGTAAGCAGTGTGAACCCTTCATAGGCATGTAGATGTTTCTATGTGAGATAAAAACAATAATGCATGTGGGTATGACCATATGTAGAACTTGTCTATACAGAGATTTTATTTCTTGTACCATTATATTGTCTATACAGAGATTATATTGCTTATACCATCAGCAAGGCTAGGAGAAGAAGCTGCTCACTATTTTTTAGGTGTCAGATT
Source organism: Acrochordus granulatus (assembly GCA_032468055.1). NCBI lineage: Eukaryota > Metazoa > Chordata > Lepidosauria > Squamata > Acrochordidae > Acrochordus > Acrochordus granulatus. The sequence continues at coordinate 39,880 of JANHZU010008098.1, forward strand.
GAACATCTGAAGATAATATTGTAGTATTTGGATTTTGAATAGAATTTATTATGTGAACACTTCTAGAAGATAATTCTAACAAAGAAAGATACAATTATCTGGTTTTAACAAAGATGGCAATACTTCTGACATTTAATTTATTATGTAACAACAAAAATAACAATATAGCAGTATTAAATATTAAAATCAAACATTGCCAAATCATATAATTTCAGTTAACAGGAAAACTAAATGAAATATAGTTCATTATTTAAAAGAGTGAGAGAATAAAGAAAAAAGAGAAAATGCTGCAAATATATGCTCTTTTAAATTGCGTTATTTACGACATACAATTTTATATGTAATAGTAGATAGAACTTGTTAAGAACATTTGATGAAATCTCTGAAAATCTTTTTATTGCCTATAGTTTAAGGTTGTAGGTAAATATTCGCTTTAGATGAATGTAAGTATTCTTCTAAAATTGTGCAAATAATAATTTTGATTTTGTGATAAGTTCCAAATAACTGGCAAATAACTAAAAGATAATGTGTGCCCTTTGATACTCACTGATTATTATGGAACCATGATGGCAATTCTGTGAGTTTCTGCATCAAAATTATTAGTTGGAAGATATTGAGAACCGAGAAGGAACTGTTTGCATGGGCTTCTTTTTATTACTACAAAGAAACAGCAGTCTGCATATTTAGTCTAGCTAATAGGGTTTGTCTACCAATAGGAAATTATTATCACTTCCAAAGTCCACATTTCACAGGACCCCATCAGATTAATTTGCAAACATTTTAATCTTAATTTTGAGCATTTCCAGATATATCCTTCTTTTTCTGGAATTGTTTTTGCAATCACACATCCCTTTAAAGGAGTCTAATTTGTTCAATAAATCATAGACATTATGATACAATTCAAAAGTTTGGCTATTTTAATTCAGGAACTGGCTTGAATCAAGGATGATACTAAATAAATATACTGTGAAAACAAAATGGTTTTAGAATATTAGATCTTAACTGCCTTTAGAGTTTTACATGCCTTGTTAAATTGAAATTTCATACACAGAAGACACATCCAATATCATGGGATTCTTGATATCATGCTTTAGCAATAATTTCCTTTCTTGCGAAAGAGGTGGAAAATAAATATAATTGTATAAATTCTGAAAAAAAATGTTTTTCTTTGAACTCACTGAAGCACAAAGATGAATAGTGTATTACGGAAGGGAATTCAGCTCTATTTATGTCTGCTTGTACTGTGAAATTGGCTGTTTGTGATCTCTACAGACTAGTTTTATTTTCAACATTTTGCATTATAGTTCACATCATACAGAAAGTCCATGGTGTGAGTAAACTTCATTTTGGGTATTTTTATGGTTATGAAAAATATTCTGCTTCTTTTTGATAACTTTATGATCTGAGGTAATAAGTGTCGTTAAAAAGTACCATAAATAAGCAGCAATGGTTTTGAGAAGACTGATAATCTTTTCAAGGTGAAGTAACTATTAAAAAAGGATTAGGATGATAAAATTGTTCTGATCAATGGTTTATCAATCTTTGGTCTCTCCCATTATACATGCCTTGATTTACATGTTTTAGAATTACATTGCTCTGTGTACAATTGTTAGGAAAGCCATATCTCTTGTATCCTAGAAATAAACTCTAATTGTAACATGAAAACCATGATACATACTGTATAGTTAAAAACTCAGTAACATGACTATTCAGATGGAAGTTTTTGTTTCTTTTTCATATTATATTTTATTTATTTTCAACAAAGTAAAAAAATACAACATGTAATAAAAAGACCAAACAGTAAGACAATAACTAAAACAATATGACAAATAACAATAACAATATATAAAAATATAAAATACACCTCCCAAAAAACTACAAAAAAAAACACCCAAAAGACAAAATAAATGTTTCTGTTTTGATGTGGCACCATTAAACCAAATCATTATGCTTTAGAATACATCCATCCATCAGACAATATAAAGCTGGGTTATTCTACAGTAAGTACACTAATATAACTAAATTCAACTAATTTAGTTAAATTATTCTGGGGCCACAATCATATTAAGAAAAGTTGAAGAACAAGAGATATCTGATGAAAAATGGACTATGGGATTCAGGTCTGTTGGCTGAGCAACCAGGGTCAGCAGCTGCAGAACAACTAGAAGAAAAGATTGCAGATATACAAATATTGAAAAAAAAATTACAAATCAAATCCAACAAGAAGAAAATACCTGAAAAGAATGGATCACTTCTGGCAAGAACAACACCCAGAAACAGAAATAACAGAACAGAGGCTTGCAGATCAAATATTGATTTATAATAAGAAATAAAGTATTCACAGAAGTAAATTCTAAAAGAGATGGGAGTAACAGACCACCTTACCTGTGTCCTGAGAAACTTGTATGTTAGTCAAGAAGCAACACTTAAAACTGGACATGGAATGACGGATTGGTAACAAATTGGAAAAGGAGTCCAGCAAGGCTGTATATTGTCACCCTGCTTATTTAACTTATATGCAGAGTATATAAGTTAATATATACTCATCATGCAAAATGCTGAGCTGGATGAATCACCAGCTGGAATTAAGATTGCCGGGAGAAATATCAACAATCTCAGATATGCAGACG